>BJFM01006088.1:2678-17130 GCA_016586285.1 Arothron firmamentum
GCTAATGTTAGCTGACAAACGTGACTGCGAGGGACACGCTTCGCTAGCGCATCCTAACAGTGTAGCACGAGTAGCTCCAGGCCGACTAGCTGAACGTTGCCTTCAAGGTAAGATCAAAGCAAAACTCTGCCAAAATTCAAATTAGCATACGTAGCTAACAGAGATGGTTAACCGGTGGAAGCGTAGGCGTACGGAGAGGTGGGCGTTACCTTTGCGAGCGATCCGGATGCAGTTGATTCTGGTCTCCTGCGAGTCAGAGAGAGAGAAAAGAGAAACACACAACGGTTAGCGTTAGCAGGTGAGACAGAGCAGAAGGTAGCGGAAGTTAATTACAAGCGTTCGAAAGCGCGTCAAAGTCAGCGCGACCCCTGCTGACCTTTGACAGAGGAGACTCATTAGCCCCCAAACATGCTCCCAAATTAAGATTTAAAGAAGCTAATTCAGCCTTCATGAGCAATTATGCTAACATGCACACGGAGATTAGAGTCAAAGCCTTTACCCTAAAATGGCTGCCAAGTTAGCTTCGCCTGAAAGAGCGATACGCCTCCAGTGGCCTCTCTTCCTCTTCGCTCCTCATCCTCATCCGTTTCTCACTCACACATTTGTTATTTTAAGTTAATCACGTGTTCTGAGCGCTAACAACAGCGGCTAAAACGAGCTGGAAACAGAAGGACGGACAAGGCTAACACGAGTGTTTCGTTTAACCAGGTTTCTTCTACCTCCGCTTAACCACCCTTAGCCGCGTTAAGGCGGCTAATGGCGGCGTTAGCGTGGGGTAAGGGCCGCAGGAGTGTTTGTTTCCTGTTTTTGGACGTGTGTCTGTGAGCTTCCAGCACCGTTTGTGTATTGTTGAGCACCGGCGGAAACAAACCTGCCAAAGCAATTAGCGCTCCAGCCGGACGGCGGCTAACGGTGGGCGATAAGCTCCCGTAAGCCTGATTTGATGGCGGTAATTGTTGAAATGGCGTCCCTGCTTTTGCTCCCTGAGCAGCCCGACACTCCTGCAGCCGACTGGAGATAAACCGGACAAACAAAAGGCCGCCGCCGCCAGTTCCGCCGTCCGGTTTGCTCGCACCAAACATTCGCAGACGCTTCATTTAGCCGGCGGTTTGGTGCAGCCGTTAGCTAGCATCCCCAACGCTTCTCACCCCTCTGAAGTTGCTGGTGGCCTGGAAGTAGATGAGGTAGTTCTTGGTGGGGTCCAGGGGGCTGTTCCAGTAGCCGTTGTAGGTGTGGTTGTCGCCCACGGTGAAGGGCGTGGCCTCCGGCAGGCTGCTGGGGGCCAGCTCGGCCGTGTAGTAGTGGGGGGCGGCCCTGCCCTGGGAGCTGGGGGCGGGGAAACAGTCCGCCGAGCCCACCTCCCTCCTCCGCACCTGGCGGGACCCGTCCTCCTCCACCACCACCACCTGGTAGGCGCTGAGGGGGGGCGGAGACACAGGTGAGCAAACCCTGAAAGACTTCCTGTCGTGTGTCAGCGCTGGACGCTAATCTCTGTTTTTTTGCAAACGTGGGCGTAAAAATCCTCGACAGCAGTTACAGACGCGGTTTTTCTACACCTGGAAAAAAGACAAACGACTTCTGGGGGACCGGCTCTCCTCTGACAGGTTGGACAGGTTGTGAGTTTGTCTCAGCGCTGATTTCCTGACGGAAAGGCGCGTCTGGCGCGTGCTAAAGCGCCGCGCCTGTCACACAGTCCGCCAGTCGCCCGGAAATCGTCTCGGAACTTTCCAAAACTTTCCAGGAGAAGTTTTGGTCCATGCTAAAGAGTTGGCGCGACCCTCACGCCTCCCAGAATGCTAAGCGTAGATACCTGCAGCTAGCTGTTGCTAACTTTTGCTATTGCGCGCCTGCAGCTCCAGGAGGGACCCGGACTCCGCCCTACCTGACGGGGGCGCCTCTCGCCAGCGCCGGGCGCAGCAGCACGGTGATGGTGCTCTCCGACTCGCTCAGGGGGGAGGGGACGTCCTCGTAGTCAAAGGCGGGGGCTGAAACACAGGAGAGCAAAGAGAGACGCTGAAGGAGGCGCTCAGCCGTTTTCCCGCTCACGCGTCAAACAGCTGGTTGATGCTGGATGCTTGTTGCCTAGCGACGGCGTCAACAATCCCGATGAGGAGGGAGGAGAGCGAGGGAGGCGTGGCGCCTTCGTCGACTTTCAACTAACGAGCCAAAGCTAATCTGACAGGTGTCGCGCGAGCGGCTTGTTTGTCGGCGATGTCACGCGTCAATCGCGCCGTGACGAGCGGTCACCATGGAAACCGCCTCCACAGCTTCTGCAGATCTGCGTTAATACTTAGCCTGTTGCTGCAACGCCACAAAAATGCTAATGCAACCTGTATCCTAGCGTCTAAAGATGCTAACATGTTTGTGGACACAGCAAACGAGATCAAAGCAATGACGTGTAGCGATGCTAATGCAAGAGAACACGTGGTCAGCAAAAATAATGCTTTTATTCCACCGCTCAGAGTCATGCTAGCTGCGCTTCTATTTCTTTCAAAAGAAGGACTCATCAAAGAAAAGTCTTTCATGGAGACCAAAAGTCATGGCCAGAAACCTCAGGAAGAACGACGCTGCTGGGTGGAATGAAGGAATAAACAGCCTGCGAAATGCCATCACATTCTGGTGGTGCTGACTTCAAAGCAAATTTTGAAAACATCAAAGAAACCTTTGAACTGTCCAGGCCGTTCCTCTCAACGGAGACTGAAAGAAGCCGGTTCCCCTCCCCCTCCAACCCCGCAGCCTCCAAAACGTTCTTATCTACCAGATTCTTTATAGATGAAGCATTTTAGGCCTATTTACTCGAGATTGAAGCGGAATCAAAGCACTTCTGCACGACCACCTGACATAAAAGCTGAGAGACTGCCGGCATCAGCAGTCAGGAGCTTACCTGAAATGTTGGTGGTGATCTCGGTGAGAGCGGACTGGCCGAAGCCCTTGGCCGTTCTGGCCCGGACCGACACCAGGTAGGTGGTCCCGGGATGGAGGCCGGAGAACATGTGGTAGGTCTCGTTCCTCAGCTTGGACACCGTGCGGCGAGGGCCGGGCACGTTTATTCCCGGGTCAGACGACTCGATGCTCTGATAGCTGATCTGGAAACAGAGATCAGAGACGCTCGGCTGAAGGCTGACGACAGTATGCTAACGCGGACACAGCTACAGTACCACGGACACAGCTATGCTAACGCGAACGCAGTAACGCTAACGCGAACACAACTACGCTAACGTGGACATAGCGACAGCGATGCTAGCGGGTCTGAGACCAGACGCTGGTAGAGGTGAAATAGCCGTCAGACTGGGGTCTTTAGCCCTTTAGCGTGAGGCCGCGGCTGGTCAGAACAGACCTTTGTTGTCTGGAGGCCTCGGTAGCTTAGCTGTGACTCGGCGGCTGCGGCTTATTTAGTTGCTGTCCTCGAAGATTTCATTTCGACGGCCTTTTATTTAAAGGCTCTCTCAAGAGGAACCTCTCTATTAATCTTCGGCCCGCTGTAAAACGATGTCGTCTCGCGGCGCCCATCTCATAAATCTCGCTCCGCAGTTAGCCACTGATAATCAGGCTCAGGAAGACGCGTCCCACTCGCTCACTCGCTCGCTCGCTCGGCCTGATTTCGCACGGACAGCTGATAAAGCGAAGAGCCGGAGAAGAGAAGAGGAGTATTCCTGAGGAGCGGGAGAGGATCCCGGAGGCGGCGGAGGCGAGGGTCAGGCTGGAGGTCAGGCTGGAGGTCAGGCTGGAGGTCAGCATTAATGGCGTCTCATCTGCTGAGGTCATGGCGTTGTGAACCTCGCCCCAGCGTCATCTCTACCTCAGGGAGGCGCTCCGGAGCGCCGAGGTCTCCGGTTGAGGCCTTCGGTGCTTGAATAGGTGCTTGAATAACACTTAAGGTCGCCCCCTGGTGGAGGCGTCTCTGGGGTAAACTGGTAATTACACACGTTGTCCGGCGCTAAAACCGGTGAAGTGTGAACAAAGTGGCTCCTCCCACTCTAGCTCCTCTAGAAACTAGTCCTCCATCTGGACGACAGGCGTGTGGATGGAGACTCGGGGATCTACCTCGTACTGTGTGATCAGCCCATTGGGCTCCACTGGCTCCTCCCACTTCAGGAAGATCATGTCGTCCAGCGGCGTGAAGGTCAGAGACTCCGAAGCGATTCCTCCAGGAACTACAGAGAGAGAGACGGATCAGTGGGAGGGCTGAGCCCAGGTACCTAGAGTACCCCCCAGGTACCTAGAGTACACCCCAGGTACCTAGAGAACACCCCAGGTACTTAGAGTATACCCCAGGTACCTAGAGTACCCCCTAGGTACTTAGAGTACCCCCCAGGTACTTAGAGTATACCCCAGGTACCTAGAGTACCCCCCAGGTACTTAGAGTATACCCCAGGTACCTAGAGTACCCCCTAGGTACTTAGAGTACCCCCCAGGTACTTAGAGTACCCCCCAGGTACTTAGGGTATATCCCAGGTACGTAGAGTATACCCCAGGTACCTACAGTACCCTCCAGGTACCTAGAGTACCCTCCAGGTACCTAGAGTACACCCCAGGTACCTAGAGTACACCCCAGGTACTTAGAGTATACCCCAGGTACCTAGAGTACCCCCTAGGTACTTAGAGTACCCCCAGGTACTTAGAGTATACCCCAGGTACCTAGAGTACCCCCCAGGTACTTAGAGTATACCCCAGGTACCTAGAGTACCCCCCAGGTACTTAGAGTACCCCCCAGGTACTTAGGGTATATCCCAGGTACGTAGAGTATACCCCAGCTACCTACAGTACCCTCCAGGTACCTACAGTACCCTCCAGGTACCTAGAGTGCCCTCTAGGTACCTAGAGTACCCCCTCAGGTACTCGCAGAGATCTGTTCCACGCCAGAACCTTCTGAGGTGCGTTGGTTAGTTGGACGAGGCGCCGTCGCTCCGTGGACCCGAGGAAGAACTCCCCTACCCACCAGCTCTGACCCGGGTCCACTGAGCGAGACTCGGATCCAGATCTGAGGAACTAACAGAACGATGATGAAAGCCGGAGGGGAAACAGGAAGCTTTAGCGCGGCAGAAAGACGAATCCCACCTCAGAACCCGGAGCAGATGTTCAAACACCACCTTCTCAGCGGCTCTGAGGTGTGACGATGACGCCGGTGAAGACGAGCGGCTGCGACGGGCTTTTCTCACATTACTGCCAACTGTATGACAGCTTATCACATTTCCTTTGGAAAATGTCAGCAGGAAATGAAAGCGCTAGCATCTCCCTGGAGAACGAGGAGGCCCTTCCAGGCTTTGGATTTACAGTTAAACAAGCAAAATCACACCTTTAAAAATAGACACAGATGTTGGAGAAGCTGATAGCAGAAAACGGAAACAGAATTTAAAGCTAACCAAAGCCAACGGAGGCTAACTGAAGCTAACGGAGGATAACGGAGGCAAATGGAAGCTAACAGCAGCTAACCATGCCCCGCCGTCTGCAGGTGCTAACATGAATGTCAGCTCAAAACACCAATGTTGGCTAATAAAGCGCATGCCGCCGCAGAAAAAGCAGGAGCCAATTAACCCCTGCGGGGAAGTTTCATTTCCTGGCGCTAATCGACTTTAACGGAGAACCGGGAGGGGGCCGTTCAGCGCTGATGGAAGCTGGTGAGACTGGGCGCTGCGAGGTTAGCGTCCGCTTTCATTCCTCCTGTCTTCTGAACCGGGATCAGCTCGCTTCACGCCGCCGCTGCCGCAACAACCCCGACCACAGCGGACCGGCTAGCACGATGCTACACGAGGCAAACAAGCGCACACCAAGGTGGTGCCGCTCCTCTGACTCACTGTCTTCCTCCGTCTGGAAGGTCACCTCCCGGCTCTCCTTCTTGCCTTCGGGGTTGGACAGCGCCAGGCGCACGTGCACCGAGTGGAACGGCGGCAGGTCCCTCAGGGTGAAGCGCGAGGTGTTGCGCTCCACGGACAGGCACTCCCGCACCGTGGCGTTGTTCCCGCCGCTGCCCCCCGTGGGCACGGAGTAGCGGTAGCAGAGCGACAGGGTGTAGGTGTGGCAGCGGGTCAGGTTGTAGCCTAGCGGCTCCCACTGCAGGGTTAGCTGCCGCGGCTGGATGTCGGTGGCGGTCAGGCCGCGCAGCGCTCGCATGGGCTCTGGAGGAGGAGAAGAAGAAGAAACCAGGATAAAAACCCCCCGAAATGAGTCGCTCTGGTGGAACACGCTCCCGAAGAAACAAGCTAATAATGCTAATTGGTTGCTATGGGACTATTTTCTCACAGATGTGCTAAAAAAGCATCAAAGTCGTGAAAAAGCTTTATCTGCCAGCAGGGACGGCCCATCAAAGCGTAGAAACATAAGCTAGCCACAAGTTAGCAACATTTATTTAATCCTTCAGCTCTGAAAACAGACGACAAGCAGTCGTTTTCAGTTCTGGCCGTTGATTGGTCGGGTCTAGTTTGCGCACGGATCACTACGCCGGCGGAAGCCACGTCTCTGAGGAGTTCCATGAAAATGGACAACCCATTGGCAACCCAAGCAAGAAGTTGGGGGCGGAGCCAGGAGGCTCTGGCTCCTCCCAGCGTCCCTGGAGGCGTCCAGAGGCTTCCTGCTCAGGACGCCGTTACTCACCATGACATCAGCGGCCCGCTGGCGGTCCCGGCCCGGACTGACGTGCGGCCCGATTAGCTTAATCAGAGGGATTAGCCGGAGGGGGGGCACGCCCGAGCGAAGGAGATGGATGAGCGCAGCGAGCGTGCACGTTCTGCCCCCCCACTGGGAGATCCGCTGGATCGTGAGGGACAACGGTAGTTAGAGGGAAACCACGGGGGGGGGGGGGCGCCGCCGGTTCTGGACGGCATCTGAGCGGAGGTCGGTCATGTGACCCCGCCCCCACCACCTCATGGGTCCAGAACGCCGCCTCTTCCCACCCGGAGGAGTTACGGCGCGGCTAACGCACCCGAGCTAGGCAGGAACTTCAGCGGTAGTGGGACGCACGCGCGCTCGTTTGTCCCCGGGACAGACGCAGGAATCACCAGATGGCGTCCGCGGCGAGACGACAAACGGGCCGTTTGTCGTGAGCGGCTGCAGGCGAGAGCGCCGCTCGCTAGGATTCATCAAAGCAACGCCGGTCGTCAGGTGGAAACGAGCGGCGCCAGCGCAGCCGTGGCCTCATTTTCCCGCTCTTTCAACATCCATCAACAGGCGCTAGGCTACATTAGCGCGGCGCTACAGCTCCGTCTCCGCAGGCAGAAGCAGCTAGCATCCGTCTGGCCTTGGCGGGACAGAACGTTATTGATGGAAAATTCAAAGCTAGCCGCCGCCGCCGCCGCCATTTTACAGATTTCTGGCCTTTAATTAGCATCCTAACGTAATTAAAGCAGCAGCGACGGCTGTTGGTATTGGGTCGTACCGCGTCTACGCTGACCGCTAGCGCGCTGGTGAACTATCCCCCCAACCTGGGGGCGTGTCCCCCTGCGTAACGGAGCCGTTTCATTGGCTGCTGCTCACCTGCACACTTGGTCCTGCTGATCAGGGGCGGTCCCGGCGCCCCGGTGCCGCCGTCCCCAGGCCGGGTCAGCAGGACGCTGATGTGGTACTCGGTGTCCGGCTCCAGGTGCCAGACCTTGTAGGTGAGGGAGCCCACGCCGTGCGTCTCCGTCCACATGGACGGGCTGGCGCGGTACTGGATCTCCCGCCGGATCACCGGCCCGTCGCCCACGATGGAGTTGGTGTTGAGCTGGATGATCAGGTAGGTGGGCCCGGCCCGCAGGAGCTGGGGGGGCGCGATGGGCGTCGGAGGCACTGCAAGCAAAGCACGTCAGGACCGCATCAAAGCATCAAAGGAGAAATCAAAGGATTCCCGCCGCCGTTTCCGCTTTTCTCTTCAATCAGTGTTTTTATTGCTTAGCGAGAGCGTCGAGTCGTAAAACCGCTAATCGCATTAAGCTGCGTGTTCGGGGGCTGCGGGGGAGGATGGGGGGGGTTGGGGGCGGAGTCTTGTGGAAACTATCCCTCTAACGATGCTGGAGAGCTGATTTGCATGAATAATTGTAGAACTGATCCCATCCCCAGTCTGATTAATAACGTGACCCTCATTCATCACGCGCGCGTGTGTGTGTGAGTGTGTGTCTGTGTGTGTGTGTGTGTGTGTGTGTGTGTGTGTGTGGGGCAACACCACCCTCTTCCACCACATGTATCTGATGATTCATAACAGTGGTGGACACCTCATGAAGTCTAAACTTGTGTATTAGCATCTGCAGCTAAGCCCCGCCCCCTCAGTATCAGCTGACCACTGGGCGGGCTCAGTTTAGCATGCGGGTGTTGCCTGCTGCTAGCCTGGTGTGGGCGTCGTTAGCTCACCTCTCACAATAAGTTCTCCAAAGTTGGAGACGGCGGCGCCCCGGGGGGACAGGGTGACGCAGCGGTACAGGTCCTGCTCGCCGCGCTGAGCCTCCACCTGGAACGCCGCCATCAGCCGCTTGTGGCTGAGGCGGGAGAGCGCCGGAGCGTCCAGCAGCGCGCCGTTCCTGCGCTGAGGGGGCGCACACAGAGAAATCAGCCGTCAACACATGAGCCACCTGAAGGCTACGCGGGGGGAGGAAGAGCCGCGCGGGAGCTAGCTACATGGCGCGGCGAGATAAAGAATGTCAACAGAATGTCAGGGGAAAAAAAAAGACAGGATTTGACCGACGCCTCTGGTGAGATGCGGGAGGACAGGCTAGCCATGCTAATGAGCTCTGGGCTCAGGAAGGAAGAGGAAATTTGGCGGCCTGCGGCGGTGAGGAACCCTTCCAGGTGCAGGAGAAGAAGAAGCAGGTTGTTATGCTAACCTTCGCTGTTTCCGATCTGAGAGGCCTCTGAAACCGCCAGCAGGACGGCGGGAAACCTGAGCTGGGACGAGCAGCGAGGAGATTTGGGCGAGCGCGGCGTCCTCCGCCGCCGTCGCCTGCCAAGGCGGCTAACTGCGGCCTGGCGGCGAGCCCTGAGCCGATCAGCGTCAGGAACAAGTGTTCCGGCCTGCTGATGCTGTAAATACAACCCTGACACAGATGGAGGCCTGACGCTAATTGTTTAGGAAGCCTTATGCTAACAGTTCGGACCGCTCCCACAGAGCCGCCGTTCGCTGCCAACAAGTTTAAAAACAGAACCGCAATTAGCAGCCAGCGCTAACGACCAAACAGGCCATGAACAACAAAGGAAACAACCTTGGGCTGTTGTAAAGTGTGGGGCGGAGCTGGCAACAGGCGCTAACGTGTCAAAGGCTAAATTAGCAAAAGCAGAAGACGCTGAAGACGCATCGTTCGCAAGTGATCTTCAAAGGCCTCGACTCAGAGAAACAAGGAGGGGGAACAAGCCTCCCCCCGCTGTCGTCGTTTCAGAAGCACTTAGATGTGCCGCTTCAAGGCCAGATGAGGAGCGCAGACACTCAGGAAATGGATTCACCAAAGCTAATATTAGCTTTTATTCCAACCAGGAAAATTGACCGATCAGAGCGTCTTCAGCTGCTGCGCGAGCGGCGCCACTTTAGCAGCTTCAGTCGACTAAATGTCATCATTAAAGAGGCTACAAATGCAGAGACGCCCACGCGATAGCAGCCTGGAGCCTCCAAAGAGCCAGAGATCCAGGCAAAAACCATTTAACGCGCAGAAAACGCTGGTGTCACGCGCCTCTAATCAGCTTAAATAATGACGCTGTTAACTGTTTCTGAGCAGTCGGGACAGTAAGACACAAAAAGACGACAAGGCTAATGTGTTTAGTTAGCTTCTCCAGGTTCTCTTAGCGCGGCTAATGCAGCTAACGCCGCTGTTCTTCACCACCCTCATCGCCTGTTAAATGCATTTCCAAAGAGATTTTCAAGCTTTTAGCGTCTCCTCGGAGATGGCGGTCGGGTGTCGCTTAAAACAGGTCCATGTTTGAAAATGCTAACCGCTAATTTTGCGTCCTATTGTGTTTTTATCCAAACTCACACAGACGGGTTGGTTTAAAGCAATTTTTTTTAAGAGTTTCTCTCAAATGTAGCCTCAAAATGCTAAGCTAAGCTACCAACACATTAATATCTCATTTTCCCCCACTATTAAACGGTAAATTAGCCTCCTGCTGCTACCGTTTAGCACATCTTTGAGCTGCTTCTCAGGTTTGAGCTTTTGGGGCCGCCGCCGCGCTCCTCCTCCTGCCTCGACCTCGGCTCTGCGCTCGGGCAAAGACATCTCAACGACGGCGTGTTCTCACCTCCAGCAGGAAGGGCTCCGTCTCGGAAACTTTGCCCGTAGCGACGCACTGGAAGGAGGCGTTCTGCCCGGCGTTGACCTCCACGTCCCCCAGCCGAGAGAAATGAGGCACCTTGTCTGTGGAGGAAGATCATACGTGAACCAGCCTGCAAAAAACAGCGTCACGCGGCTGGATACGCTAACATCGCAGCTAGCGCCTCCCTGTGTGGAACGAGCATCTGCTGCTAATCCTCTCACAGTGGGTCAGCCTCTCCTCTTACTTCCCTGCTCTGGCGCCCCCTGCTGGAGCCTCCCCTCTCTGCTCGGGCCAGATGTCGTCACGTTATTCCAGAACGCCGCGGGCGTATTTGAGGTTCCTGGTTTTCCGGGCTTTGGCCAGCGCTTGTGAGTGACAGATGGCTAAAACGCGCTCGCCAAAGCGGCGATTCCGCTGAAGAGGAGCGACAGCAGGAGGAAGAACGTTGACGGCGGCAAACGATTAGCATGAACACGCAGGAAGGCTGAATTTTTAATCTGCCCAAAGAGGATTTTTACACGTTTGAAATTAAATAACCAAAGAACCAACGCGGCTCTGCCGTCGCTGACTCTTCCCAGGGGACAGGAAGACAACTTCCTGTGTGATTGACAGTGACAGGAAGTCAGGAAGTGAGTAAGCGATGAGGATTCAGAAGGAAGGGAAGAAAAAACGTCTGATACTACGGCTGAAAATGGAGAGAATCATCTGCAGAGGTCAGGAAGCGTCGCTCTCAGCCTCCAAGCTGCAAACGTCTGCTGCTCAGCGCTGCCCCCTGTGGGGGCGGGTGGTACTGCAGCGCTCCACCTTCAGGTCCTTCTCCGATAGCGTCCGTCGCAGCCGCAAAAGCAGCCAAATGAGGTTCCAAGGACAGCGGCGAGGACGCGTTCCTCCGTCAGCTCAAGGTGAAGCAGCGTGGAGCGCAGCTACCCACAGATTCCACTCAGACGGACAAAGAACCAGAGAAGAAGAGAAAAGCTGGAGCATCCTGGAGGTGAAGAAGCCAGCAGAAACGTTGCCGACCTCGTTGAAGGCTGCGGCGAGAGCCGAGAACTCTCACCAGAGAACACCTGACTGTCTTTTTCCTTCCCGGAACATCACATTAGCCCTAAAAGCACCTAGCTAGCAGGGGGCGGTAAATGTCAGCCACACCCCCTGCTGAGTTACTGTTGCTGTGACAATTTCCTGGTGCCCCCCCACCCCCGTCTCGAAAATGACGACTTTCCATTCCTGTGGAGAACAGTGTTCACGGGCTCGCTAAAGGTCAGCGGCTACGCTAAAGGTAGCGCGGGACGGGTACTTACAGCAGGGGTAATTGAGCAGCACGATGTCGTCCAGGGCGATGTAGCCCTGCCGCTCCTCGGAAACCTTAGCCTCAAAGATGACCTGCGGACAAGAAGCACAGATTAAAGCTCTTGTCAAACCTCTCGTTTCGGCGAGCTAGCTTTAGCTTTAGAGGGGAAGCGTAAAGTAACGTTTGAAGGGGCCGTTAGCCGTCGCTAGCAGCCAATTGGCCTCAGCAGGTTTTTTCTGATTTGCTCCGGCTTTAACGTTGGATTAAATGTCCCCAGACTTTAAATCAGCCGGTCACACGCTGGGCCTGGAAGCGAATCAGGAGCCCTTTAAGAGCAACCCGGCCTCCGCAGGACGCCGGGGGCTAATTACCTCCAGCCAGGACCAGCCTCCTCCACCACAGCGAGGCCGACTCACGTTAGCGCGCGTGAATTTCGGCCGCTCTGCTGAATCCCAGATTTGCTCGCCATGGATGGTCGCTGTCGCGTTTACGTCCCGGTTCAGGCCTCTCCTGTAATTCTAATTTTCATCCATGGTTGCCATGGCAGCGGACCGCTCTGCCGTCAGCGTCGATGTTTTAAAAAAACAAACGCACCAATCAGAGCCGAGCAGGTGAGTGTCTGGACGCATCTAACATCTTTCATAATTGATGGGAGTGTTAGCATCAAAATCTATTTCTGCAAGCTAAATCAAAGCCTTAGCCGCAACGCCAGGCTATCGGCGGCTAACGACGCCAACGAGGCCACGCTTCGTCCGCCACGCCGCCGCCACCGATCGCTATCGACAACCAGGCAGTAACGAGCCGAGACCAGCGGCGCGCCTTCGTCCACAAACCGGAACCACGGCGGACGGCGGCGGGTTGGTCTGTCGTCCTCCAAGGGGAACCACAGAAGCAAACCAGGAAGCACGCAAACCGTTACCACGGTAACACCGGAACGTTAGCGCTGCATCGCCAAAGCTCAGAGGTTAGCCCAAAGACAAAAAGCAATGAAGTCAGGAAGCAAAGCGAGATTAGACTAATCAGTGATGCATGCTGGGAATGAAGGAAGGCGTGATCAGCTGTTCCAGGAGTGCTGGAGCTGGTGCGTTAGCAGGCCCGGCCACCAGGGGGCAGTCTCAAAGGCTGACATTTTCATATGGGTGGAATCAGGGAAGGCTGTGATCGCCATCCTGATCCCCACCAGAGGCCAGGCGGCGCCCCGACGGCGAGCCTGGACGCACGAGCACGAGCGTGCGCTGTCCTGATTGATCTGCGCTCCTCCGATCTCATTAACTGCCTGCTGATTTATTGAGGTGGGCCCAGGGTGCAGCAAGGTTACGGAAGCTAACATGCAGACGGATCCCTGCGCGCTGAGGGTCGCCTGGAATTAAGGTCAATTGACTGTTCCGGCGCTCCGACCGCCCTCGCGCTGGCCGCCGCCTCCTCATTAAAGCTGCGGGGAGGGAAAGAGCGTTAAAGGATGAATTATCGGGCGTAGCGAGGCCAGGCGGAGCCCCGGCTGGCTAGCTCACGGCGGCGCTATCGACAACGCAGGAATCAAACGCGGGTAACGATGCTGCTGAAATCCGCTACGCCGACGCTAACCGCAGCTAGCGCAACATCTGGAACCCTCCCAGCTGTGCAGAGTTTACCCAGCAGGACTGGCCACCAGGGGGCGCCCTCCACCAGGAACAGCAGGAGGAACGCTGAGCGCTAGCAGCCAGGGACGTCTGCTGGGTCGTTCCAAGCCAAACCGCCCCCTCCAGGATGAGAAGCGTTTAGCTTAGCAGCGGCTGAGCGCGTGGGAGGCGGAGCTTAGCTGAGCATGCGGGAGGCGGAGGCGGAGCTAAGCTGAGCATGTGGGAGGCGGAGCTTAGCTGAGCGTGTGGGAGGCGGAGCTTAGCTGAGCGCGTGGGAGGCGGAGCTTAGCTGAGCGTGTGGGAGGCGGAGCCCTCACCTGATACTCGCTGGGCCAGAAGGTGCTGACGGCCAGCTCCACCTGGTGCCACTGGCGCCCCTGCGAGCCGGAGATATTCCACACGGCGCTCCCCTTGGGGCCGCCGTTGACGCGCACGTAGAGCTGCAGGGCCCCGGGGCTGTGGCCGTCGCGGCTGTAGAGGAAGTAGCTGAACTGGATGCAGTGGGTGTCGTTCTCGCTGAGCGGCAGCAGCAGCAGCTGGGCCCTCTGGCCCCCCAGGTGCTGCGAGGAGTTGACCATCATGAAGGAGCCTGCGGGCGGAGAAGGCGTCAGCCATGGCTAGCGTGATTCACACAACTCTGTGTGTGTGTGTGTGTGTGTGTGTGTGTGTGTGTGTGTGTGTTGGGGGGGTTGATTTCAGACAAAAATTCAGAGAGGATCAGAGGGTCCGAGCTCTTGCGTTAGCGGACGTCAGGGGTCCGTTTGTTAGCGGAGGAGCCGCCGTTAGCGGCCCGCGGAGGATGGCTGGTGTTCATTGGCTTCAAAGCGAGCCTCCGACGACAGCGAGCGGCTAATTGAACATATAACCTTCAGCGCGGCGGCAGCGCGGGGCGCGGGGGCGCGGCCAGGCAGCGCAGTCGAGCCGGAGCAGCATCAGGATGCGGCGCGGCGCCATTAATCACGCTGACACCGTTATTAGGCTGTAATGGCAGCCGAGGGAAAGCTTAAAGTAGAGAGACGGTCCTAATGGTCTCTCACACACACACACACACACACACACACACGGATGGGTTGAAAAATCCTCCTTTCCTGTCGGAGCTCCGTCAGGTCTTTGATCTTTGCTTCCTCCGTCTTTGATTGGAAGCTCTTCAGCTCTAATTCGGGGGCTCGTTTACGTGGCTCTAATCAAAGCTTCGTCCGTGAATCCGGAGGATCTGATTGGACGTCAGAAAGCGGTCTGGGCTTCCTGTCAGCGGGTGGGTCAGATCCACAGATGGAGCCTTTTAAGATGCACGCCACAGCGCCCCCCCCCCCCCCCCCCCCCCCCCCCCCCCCCC
>BJFM01006091.1:0-10360 GCA_016586285.1 Arothron firmamentum
TATTCCCCTGTAGCAGTTGTCACCAGCATGTAGTTGTCAGATATTTTCAACCAGATAGGGAAGTTAGTTACGGTGCAGGTAAAAGCACTCCATCCATTTAAATCTGATTCTCACTTGAGTAATTAATTTTTCTTTTTTGTGCAGTAAAATGTCTGATCACATCTTTATCTTCTTCTACAGACGATGGGTGATATTTCCAAGAAAAGACTCCTCTTTGCAGGATTTGGCTTCAGTTGCTATATTCTGTTAACATACCTGTAATTTCATTCATCTCCTTCTTGCCCCTTGTCATTGCAAACACCTGTGGAGGACAGAAGTATTTAAAACAACAACAGGAAAGCCCCTCATTTATTCAAAGATGGATTTCGTTCTACCTGGAATCTTCAGGGATTACAGACAAGAAATTAGTTCTTCAAACAATATTCAACATGACTCTGCACTACAGGAAAGATTCAGACATTGTAGCGAGGTACCCTCTTACTATCAGAGATGAAATACTGACGGAGAAAATAGTTCTGACGGATAAAAAAAAAATTGTGTGTTGGACCGTCAACAATACCATGTCATTTACTTGTGGAAGACAGGAATTCTATTGTGAGCTATCCCAGCATATTCACATTGATGTTTACGGTGTCAGATTGGAGGCTGATCAATATTACCAGACCATTGCTAGCTGAAAGTTTTACCTGTCGTTGGAGAACTCAATCTACAAAGATTACATCACAGAGAAGGTCAACGGACCACTTGCAGCAGGAACAGTTACTGTAATTTTGAGTCCCCCAAAGAGCCAACTACGAAATGTTCTTCCCTTCAGACTCCTTTGTTCATGTACATGATTTTGCAGGTGCAAAGGCATTCGCAGAGCATCTGCTCTACTTGGACGAGGATGAGGAGGCATATATGCTTACTTTGAGTGGAGGAAGTATTTCAAAGTCATAATTCATCAGCAGTCACTTGACAAAGAATTCATCCCCCCTGTCTGTTATGCTTGTCAGCACCTGGCCAACGACAATACGGGTTATTTGAATGAGAATTTGACTGAGACAATAAAAGTATTTTATCGTCAGTCACATGTTTTCATAGCAGAGAAACACAACAACAAGTCATAAAGAAAAACGTGCTATGACATGTGCATCTTTGTTTCAACTTTTGGCAGTTAAGAAATTGAGAAAAGTTGTCATTAAAAGATCTGGGGAAGTGCATACATAATGTGGTGTACATCGCAAAACAAAGAAGGGCCTACATAATAAAACCAATATAACTAACCAATATAACTAACTGCAATATCAAAGTTTCATATACTCCTTTGACAATTTCTTTTTCTAGCATTGGGCTTTGTTTCAAACGAGGCCTTTGAACAGCATTAGATAGCCTGCAAAAGGGCAACGCATTTTTCTCGATCTTGTTTTGGTGCCGGCTTGGTTTTGTTTCGGCCCAAGCCTTTCTTATGTCTGTCAGATGGGGCCAGGGGCCATGGACGCCGGTCAGAGCCCCTGCAGCTGTCATCCATCCGCAATCAACCAGCTATTAAAGGACCTTGGCTGACAGCTGCTGGTCATCAGATCATTGCTTCACTCAATTCTCTGGTTCCTGATCAAGACGCGGCTTTTTGATGTCTTCCGAGTGGTAGACACACAAAACTTTTGGAATTTACTCACCTGTGAACCATTTGTTTAAACTGACTTTGTGCTCTCTCTTCTCTGAGTTTTCCTCGTCCCGCCGAGCGTTTCGCCAGCCATCCATGGAGAGTTCCAGCTTCACCCATTCTGTGTCGAGCCTTCCTTAGTTTGCCTCATTCCTCCGTTGGAGCGTCCTCAGTTAAATGTATTGCTAACCCTCCCTTTTTGTTGTCTTTTTGGCTGATTAAACCTGATTCTTTGACTCCTTGTTGTGGTTTGCACTTGGGTCCACAGAACAATACCTAACAGAAGCCAAACAACACGTGGCTCTTCTTTGGTAGAAGAAAGAGATCAAGAGCTGCTGAGCTCTCTGTTGCTGTCCCCAAGTGAAAATGCCTACCGTTAATCATGGGAAAGCGCGGTAACACCGTGGTGAGGCTATTAGTAAAGTGACTTGTTTCTGGGTAGAGAACTGAGTAAATTAAATAAACCTGATACATTTAAAGAGCAGTTGTCTGTGATTATTATGCATGTGTATCATGTTATTTACCCTGTCCTATGACTCCTAAGTCTTTCAGTTCCCAAGGCAGATTTTAATGTTTAAATTAGTCATCTGGTTGGCTTAAATTGTATAGCTGTTGCTTGGGGTGCCCCCAAATAATTGTCAGCCATCTGTCCACACTAGCCTTTCTCACTGTGGTAGTGGTATGCTGCCTCCATCTAGTGGTATCCAAAAGAATCACTTAATTAAATACTACATTTTAAAAAATTTAAAAGGTGAAACACTATTTAATATATGAGAATGCATGAAAAAAGTGTATCAGCCGATGACAAAGAACAAATGAAATAGACAATAAATTAAGTTATTAATTTTAAAAATCCGCAAGTGTTTCTGGGTAACGTTAGCCGACGCCGTACGTAATAATATTCCTGCCCAAACAGACGCCGTTCGTAGCCGGGCTATGATGGGAAGACGGGTTTAGTTACTGTAGTGACAAGGACTTTGAAATCAAGTGTACGACAAAACTGTTGTCCTGGCTTTAATCGGCAAAGGCAGACGTGGAACAGGAGATAACAAGAACCGAAGAGGACGCGTGTGAGCCGAGCACAAGCGTGGACAGTGATTCCGGTACATCTGCAATCGTTAGCAAAAAACGACAGAAACCAGTTAGGAGATTTGAGGAGAACTAATAAAACTTGGATCTATTTTAGCGGAAGAGAGGAAAGGCCCCGACCGCAGTGCGTGGTGTGTGCTTCTCTTCACTTGTTGTCATAAAAACAAAGTACAGAAGCAGGGTGGATGCTGAGCCCAACCTGAGACTGAAGCTGACCTCCATTGACCATCCAAGCACACCCTTCACATTAGGCTCATGTAAGTGGTCATCATGTCTGTGGATATTTAATTGCAACTCTTATGAATGCATTTCCATACGTTTTATTCTTAAATCTTATTTTTTAGTGTTTGTTAGTGTCTTTGTTTCAGAAAGGAGTCACTAAAGCTGAGAAACGGCGAGAACTTGCAGTTAGGCATACCCTGTTTTGATTTTTTTTTTAAGTCAAGTAGTACAGTAAAGCTTTACTTAGCATTTCAGCATATTGCAGTTTTATTTAAATTTTAAGTACATTTTCAAAAAACATTGAAGAATTTTTATATTTATTTTATTACAATGTTTATTTGATTTTCATATGCAGTTCATTTCAATTTATTTATTATTTAAGTACTGTTTATTATTTAATAAAAATATTAAATAAACTTGTTAAATAAAACTTTCAACTTATTTTTTCGTGAAAACTTTGGCCTACTATGCCGCTGTACTTTAATGTTGGTCATTAGGTGGTATTTGGAGAGCCAAGTATTTTCTCAGCTGGTATTTGGTGTAAAAAGTTTTAGAACCACTGGTCTACACCAATGACTAAAAATGTATTTGACGTAAAGTATAATAAAAACACATGAGGGTGGAACTGTGATTTTCAAGATAATTCATGTATGAAAGAGTTAAAACTGCCAGATAGCAAATATTGTAAAATCCCTGTGTGTGTGTGTGTGTGTGTGTGTGTGTGTGTGTGTGTGTGTGTGTGTGTGTGTGTGTGTGTGTGTGTGTAACAGCGATATATCCAGATTATTGCCTTGGAAACTGCGAAAGGGCCGTGCTGCTGTTACACCACTGATTATGGCAGGTAAACAGCTGTCTCTCCTTCAGAATCTCTCACCTATCCCTCTTTTCTTTCATATTCATTGTTTCCCCTAAGGTACTTCCTTCTTAGAATTAGTGGTTCACAGATCGATCCTTAAATATCAATAGTCAGTGTCAAGTATTAGTGAACATTAGTGATGTAATTAGCTGCCCCTTCTTGATCTCACATCCATTGTATGTTTCACTAAAGACTGAAGATGTGTGATGCACACAAAATGTTTGGTCACATTGTTTTGTGTTTAATTATTAATTTATTTGATTTTGCTCATATTTTCATTCTTGTAAATGATATACTGTCTTATTTGGAGGAACAGCCAAAACATATTACTTGGGATAAATCTGAAAATATTAACTTCTAAAGAAGTGTAATGTAATCTATCGGCCGTAGGCGGCAGTGCAGCGCTATTGTTTAGCTTTTGGACTGCGTGTACCCGCGCCGCCTACGTCTTCTAAGAGCTGGAGAAGACTCCGAGCAAGGAAGCCACGCATCTACCTGCTTCATTCTTTGTCCTGTTTTCTCAGGATAGTGACATGTCAAGCACACAACATACCTTATAAACAACTTGGAGATGAATATTTACAGTAGAACATTGTGTTATAAAGTCATTTCCTGGTTCCTGCACATCGTATTATTTTCTCATTAAGAAACAAATCCAACCAGGATGTTTGGAAGGGTCATTTCGTGTAAATGCTGCTCATTTTTCTCTGTGTTGGTGAAAATTAGAAGTGTTTAAATATAATGTTAAGTGTCGACACGTTTGTTAGCCTATTTTAGCTCATGTCTAGTGTGGTTGGCATTGTTTTATTTTGTTTTGTTTTAGCATTGCGCAATGTGCGCTAGTCCTGTCTTTATGTGTACACACACACACACACACACACACACACACACACACACACACACACACACACACACACACAGTGTAAATTTAAATTGTAAGTGTACAAAACGGTTAAAATGGTTGAAATACCAATTTGTAAATTCAGTAATGTTGACACTTGTATGAATGAGAAGGTGTGAGCTGTTTGTCATTTTTGACAGTTGTAATACAAATTTCTTAAGACACCTTTCATAGGATATATGCTAAAAAAAAAAAAATCATTCAGGCTGTAGAGATAATTTTTGATGCTTTCATTGAAACTCTGAGTTGTCGAAGCCTATGAGTTAATTAACTAATAATTTAGGCCATGTGTCATGATTTAGCTTGCTCACAAAACTCTTATGACTTATTTTGTGTCTCCTCATATGATTAGCCATGACTGCTCATGCATTTATCTCATGTAACTGAATGTAATCACCACAGCTGCGTAAGCATGTGCTAGTGTGTTTTGCTTAAGCATGACAACTTCATATTAGGTCACTGTCGAAAACAGCTGACAGCTTGTTGAGTCATGATGAGCAGCAACAACTTCTGCTGAGATCTCAACAATAATGTGTCCATTATGTAGTTAAACATCACCTGAAACAGCCGACGTTCCACACAAAGTTTGAACAACAATGCATGGTGTACAGAACTGTTAGGCCTCTGTTCTCTGTACAAGTCAGCTTGACCTGTGGAGTCCTACGTTATCTGGAGCCTCTGTCCTCCATGTCCTTGAGGGATGGGACAACAGGCTCTGTTTTGTTTCAGGACAGGATAGAGCGAACCTGACTGTAAGCTTTGGGATGCGGTGAATCTCTCAGGAGTACAAAAAGCAGGCTGTCAGCGGCCAGCGAGAGAGAGAGTGCGCCATCCCAAGTTCAGAGAGGAGCCGCTGTCTCGGCCGAGCGCTTGGCGGCTCCTCTGGAGGCCGAGGGCAGCCCGGCGGCAAAGTCTGCTCTACAAGACCAATCTTTTGAATCCTGATTCACCACTACGTTTTGCCTTGTACTTTTTATTCTTCTGATTCCATTTGGATGTATTTTTCCCCCAATAAATTCTGGGTGACATCTTTGAGAAAAGACAACTTCTGGTACTCTGCGTCACTTTTTGACAAGAACACGCAGGCAGGTGCCTTCTGAGTTCTTCCATCGAGATAAGACTGAAAAACCCTGCCAACAAGGCCCATCATTCAGTGCATTTTTATCACATCGGAAGATGGTGCTGACAACGTCTGTGCTGGAAAACCAACGTTGTGCAGCCTATTCACCACTGACATGAATAGGTCAGCAATTCAATGCTTTTTCACCAATTATCAGTTAATGTTTAACCGTTTCTTGATAGGAAGACACTGTTTCCTCATCGCTCAAGAAAAAATGAAGCCTACTTTGTAGCTGCCATTATGTTTTGCTGATGCTTCCCCTGCCCAGGCCTGCACAGTCACAGATATCAGACAGCAGGAATCCAGTTTCTTTCTGTGGGTAGCAAAATTATAAGATAAATATAATATAGGTTTTTTATGACATTTACAAACACAAGAAACAAACACTCCACGTCTGATCATCATCATCATCAAGTCCATGTAAACTCATGAACAGTCGTGGGATATAAATTACATATCTGAAGAAGAATCAGCAGCGGCATTGTCAAATGTTTTCTGTCATTACCTATTTTTAATCACCTCTAATCAGGAGTGTAGATCATGTTCTCGCCTGTGAATATGTGTCTGATTAACCTTTCGTGTGAATGCGACGTAACTTTGTTCACCACCTTAAAACAGCCTTGTTAAACTGGAAAATGTCTGCCGGCTGCATCAAGCTGACACGGGCCGCACCATTTTTCCACCCAAGTCCCAAAACATTAGTGCTCTTTTACAAACTGACAACCTCATTAAAACCCTTTTGTGCCACTGTGGATTTCAAATAATTAACTCAAACTTTTAATAATTAACCAAAAGAATAACTCTATAATGCTGTTGTAGCATCCTGTGACAAAATTCGCACGCCCCTGTCTACGCACTGTGTTCATGTTAAAATTAATAATTAGCGTGCACATGCGTGCGCTCGACGTCACTTCCTGCGCGTTCGTCATTTGCTATTTTTCATTAGTACTACAACAGTACCGGACCACGTCCAGGCGAATTGTGTAGAACCGATACTGTGTAGCTGAGCGCTGAAACTGCACCAGAATACGTAATTTTACAATAGTCTTAAGTGCCACAGTAAATAAATAAATAAATAAATAAATACATCAATCCCAAATGTGCTGCATTTTTGTCGCTTTGACAAAAAAGTTGCCAAGACGATTTTCAACTGTCAAATTTAGTAACAAAGTTGCCAACAGTTGTAGATGCAGCGGAGTGTGTGCCAACATTTTATCCTGGAAGAGACAACAGCTCCAGGCTTATGGATTACACCTTTGTACAACAAATCTGGAGCCACTGAGTAAACTGAGCAATTGCATGTCTCTATTAAAATCACTAACAAGGCACTCATGCACTGGGGTCACCATCCTCGCGAAATTAAGAGAAAATTCCAACAGTGATGAGTTAAGTGGTCTGCAGGTGCGCCGAATATTTTGAGAAGGCTGGAAGCAAATTTCATGTAGTATATGAAATAAAGAAACAGTGGACATTCAATCAAACGCTGTCGTTCTTAAGACAGCTTTATTTTTTAATCCTCTCTTCGTCAACCTCATTACACTCACCTTTTGTAAACTGTTTCGCACCCTGCTGGTGACAATACAGCACAAGAAGACGCTGATGAACATACCAGTAGCGGCTTAATCTTTTTTTTTTTTTTTTTTTTTTGCACAAAATTGGCTGTAAAATGTCTGAACACATCTTTATATTTTTCCACAGATGATTCCTGACATTTCCAATAAAAGACTCCTTTTTGCAGGATTTGGAATTAATTGTTCTATTCTGTTTTACTTTTTTCACTATTTTGGCTCAACTCGCTGCCCCTTGTAATTCCAAACACCTGTGGAGGACAGAAGAATTGAAACAACAGAAAAGCCTCTCATCTTTTTATGGTTCTGGCCATATGGGCAGAAATTTGTATACAACTCTTGCAAAGTATACTACAATATTGACAGCTGTGAGCTCACAGATGTTTGATCCCTTTACGACAAAGCACAGGCTGTTCTGTTCTTCCACGAAAAGAAAGAAGGGAATCTGGCAAATTTGCCAACAGAGCCACGTAGAACTCAATCTACAAAGATTACATCACAGAGAAGGTCACCGGACCCCTTGCAGTATGAACTGTTCCTGTAGTTTTGGTTCCCCCAAGAGCCAACTACGAAATGTTCTTCCCTTCAGACTCCTTTATTCACATAAATGATTTTGCAGACAAAAAGGCACTGGCAGAGCATCTGCTCTACTTGGACAAGGATGAGGAGGCATACATGCGGTACTTTGAGTGGAGGAAGTACTTCAGTGTCATTCCTCCAATTGCAATAATGTGAATGTACAGAATGTTGCAAATCAAAGAAAAGACTACATGATAAAAACCACAGCCTAACTGCAATATCAAAGTTTCTTTCTTTGTGTAACATTGGGCTTCAAAACTGGACCCTGGAGCATCATTAGATGGTGCTGACAACGTATGTGCTGGAAAACCAGCATTGTGCAGCCTATCTCCACTGACAAAAATACTATAGGTTAGCAATTTAATGCTTTCCCCCCAATTATCAGTTATTAATATTTAACCATTTCTTGATAGAAAGACACATTTTCCTCATCACTAAGAAATAAATGAAGCCTACTTTGTGGCCACCGTGTTTGTTTTACTGACACCTCCTCTGCCCAGCCCTGCACGATCACAGATGTCAGAAAACCCCCAGTTTTTTCTGTGGGTAGCAAAACTATAAGATTAATGTAATACAAGTGTTGTTTTTATATTTACAAACACAAAAAACAAACATCTGATCATTATCGGGATAATCAAGTCCATGTAAATGCAATGATAGTCATGGGATATAAATGACATTGCATGATCTGCCAAATATCTGCACAAGGTTAAGATCCAACAGGTAATTCCTGAAGGTAGACAAGCTGAGCTTTGCTCCAACAGGGGGGCAACTGCAGCTAAAGGAGGCAGGCAAGATTTAACCACATTTGTATACATTTTAAAAGAAATTACACACAGCTGTAACCTAGAGATCATAAAAATAATACAACAATTTCTGCACTTCTTGGTCTCTATTCTCTTTCAAGACTATAAATCACTGCCCATTGAAATGACTGCGACAGATTGTGTTTGTGTGTGTCTGTGTGCGGGCACGCACACCTACTGGTCCCACCCACTCCTCTGTCCTGCAGACATTTTATTTCAGTAAAGTTTTCCTGTATCACCGTATGCCCGCTTGTTTGCTGGATCCCACAAAGAGACTTCCTGTATTTTCTACCTTCCATCAAGGTAAGAATGATTATATTTCATTCATATCAAAATATGCCTGCTTTGAATCATTTTAGATCTCTTTTTTTCATTATTATTCTTGTAATCCAAAAAAAGGAAACAACACTGTCAAATGTTTTCTTTCATCGGAGGTTTTTATCACCTTAATCACGTTTGTGGTTCGTGATCTCGCATGTGAATATATGTCTGAGTATAACTTTTAAGTGAACACAGCCATTGATTTGTGATCTCAGATAATGAATGTCGTTGGCCAAGTTGTGTATATGTTGCCTGCCACAACAAGAAAAGGAAAAAGATTGAAGGATGCAAAAGATGATAAATACATTATTGGTGTTTGAGCCTTAAGTGTTATTCATTTATCAGTGTACTCAACTGAAGTAACTTGATACTTTTAAAGAGCAGTTTCAATTTCAATTTTATTTAAAGTGCCAATTCCTAACATTATCTCAAAACACTTTACACATTCAAAAAAAAAAAAAGAAAAAAAGAGAAGAGAAACAGTGAGAAATAGATCCCAGGGCAAAACTTCAGCCTTTGGCGACAGTGGCGAGGAAAAACTTCCCTTTAACAGACAGAAACCCCTAGCAGAAGCAGACCCGGTGTAGACGGCCATCTACTGCAACCACCTGGGATGGAGAGGAGGAAGAGGAGAGACAGGGAGGATAGAGAGAACAGTGAACAGAAGCAGCAGGATCCACGCAGGGCCATGGAGACGGTTCTGAATCCAGCAGCAGTCCCAGGCCTTAGTAGGGTGAGGGTAGGAGATCCAGCAACATGCTCCGGAAGTGTAAAAAGATGGCGCACAAGAGCTCCGGGGGAGAGGGTGGGTTAGTGCTGAACCGGGCATGATAAGTGAGTCTCTCCACTGCTGGATGATCCACTGCTTTCCTAAACAGTACTAAACCAACTCTGGGCAATTGAAAGCATTGACATCCATATTTCTGGGCCTATCATGGCATTGAACCTTGACCTTGCATTATCTTGACCTTGCACTATTTCCCAAACCTTAGAGTGAAGATGAAAAAGAGGAGGACACTTTTTTGTGTCTTTCAATATATAGGTAAGTTTTTTTAACTTTTGATTTATCATGCTATTTTTCAATATTTGTGTTTTACACATAAGGAAGAAACTTTATTTTATTTTGTTCTGTATGGAATTGTATTCTATGATTGAAGTCTTGAAGACTAATTAAAGCCTTCCACAAATTTCAGGATGCAGAAGACATCCCATCCAATAAGACGCAGCAGTCAGAGTCCATCTCTGAAGCATCA
>BJFM01006110.1:5120-12620 GCA_016586285.1 Arothron firmamentum
CCCCCTACCAGCCCTGACCCAGTCCTGACCCTAACCCCCTACCAGCCCTGACCCAGCCCTGACCTAACCCCTACCAGTCCTGACCCAGTCCTTACCCTAACCCCCTACCAGCCCTGACCCAGTCCTGACCCCCTACCAGCCCTGACCCAGCCCTGACCTAACCCCTACCAGCCCGGACCCAACCCTACAGATCGCAGGTGAGAGAGCTGATGTGCAGTCTACCTTCAGGTGGTGAAAGGTGATGTCCCCCAGAGTCTGGTACACCCCCAGGTAGTAGAGCGTCTCCTCCTCAAAGAGCAGGGGGGCGGGGCACAGGGCCAGAGCCTTCAGGTAGTAGTGTTCTGCCAGCTCGTGCTGGTCCAGACGGCGGTAGAGGGCAGCCAGCCGGTGGTAGGCCACACGCTCCTTCAGCTGCTCTCCTTCAGGCAGAAGCAAACAGGCTACGGAATCGCCTCCAATCCCAGCGGTCTGGAACCTGGGTCGCCCCTTACCCTGGGAGACGCTGATGTCCAGCGCGGTCCGAGCGAACTCCACAGCCTCCTCGTACGACTTCAGGCTGAGCATCAGTTGGGTCAGCTTGTTGCACAGCCTCAGCCTGGTGCCGCCGCCACCGCCGCCGCTCCTCCCCGAGATGGGCAGGGCCCGGTCCTGTGAGGGCAGAGTGCACAGATCAACGGGACAGCCACACCTCCGCCCTGAAGCGATGGGACAGGACGGTACCCTGTAGAAGGGGATGGCCTTGTGGCGGTCCCGGCGGCTGTTGAAGAAAAGGTCTCCCGCGGCTTCCAGGATCTCCAGGACGAAGCCGGTGTCTCCGGTGCTCAGCGCCACCTCCTGGGCTGCCTGCCAGAGACGCCAGCCAGGACACACATGCCGGTTAGCGCTGACGACGCCCCCCGTCCCTGACAGAGCCCAGACGCAGCCGCACCTGGAGGTACAGGTCGACCAGCTCGGCCTGGCCCAGCAGGTGGTAGATCCTCCCGGCCTGCAGCCAGCCCCGGGCCTCCTTCTGCTTCCAGCCCAGGTCGATGAAGAGGGCCAGGCTGCTCTTAGTGTGGTCCAGAGCGGCCCGGTAGGCCCTGAAAGCACCGCAGGGTCTGATTAGAGCAGGCCTGCAGTACTCCAGTACTCCAGTGCTCCAGTAATCCAGTACTCTACCGAGTATTCCACCGATTAAGGAATGGGGTAAGAACTCGACTGCTCACACTGCCACCTTCCTTTTTCCATCGCTCTAACTCTCCTGAAAAGCATCGCTAACGTTCTCGCTCCGTTGAAGCTGCTCAAACTAATATCAAACAGATGCGGAGTTAATTAAACTGACTTTGACGATTTCAACAAACAGGCTTCAACAAACTCACTTTAGCTCTTTATTTTCCCTGGATTATTATTATGATATCATTATCTTAAGCTAAACTTAGCTGAGTTGGGGGAACATGAGCTAGCAGGTTAGCTGCCGCATTGATGAAGGTCCTGAACCAGCCTTCACACAGAGCTGGGAACAAACGGTGGTTAGCTAGCAGACTTCCCTCACACTGATTCCTGTTAATTGCTGCTAATTATGGTTAGCTTAGCTCGTTGTTTCCGCTCCGCTCTGCAGACCTTTAGCAGAGACGGATGTTTCCTCTGGAGCTGCTGCTGCTGCTGCAGCGGTAGGCTATTATGCTAAGCTAACTGTATTTTGCAGTAGACACGCTGCGCTAGCTTTTCTTTTTAATGCTACATTCTTTGCTCTCTGGCCTCACTCGGATCTTTGGTGAGGCCTCAGCAGCTGCAGCAGCAGCTGGACAGAAATGAGGAGCGGATCTAAAGGCAGCTGCTCAGTGATGGAGCTCCTCCATCAATCCTTTCATTAAGCGTTTCGATTAATCGGGCCTGGATTACAGGCGGGTGTGTTTGTCTCTCTGGGTGGAGCTCCGGCACACCTGTCTGTGCCCAGGGACAGGTAGCGGCGGCTCAGCGCCTCCACAGACTCCGCCTCCAGCCTACGGGCTTGGGTGGTGCTCAGCAGCCGGGCCTGGTGCTGGTTGTAGCCGATGCACCGCCCCTGGTCGGGACGCTGGCGCTCGTACAGCTCACACAGGTGTTGGCTGGCGGTCAGCTGACCTGGGCGGAGGAAACAGCGTCATTTTATTTCAGTGTCATTTCCACGCACCCCCGGGCCGAGGGGGCGGATACGTACGCTCCAGCAGGCCTCCGCCCATGGACAGCAGCAGAGCCCACTCGTAGCAGCTGGTCCCGTAGAGCAGCTGCTGCTGCTGCTCGTAGCTCCGCCCCTGCTGCACGTAGCTCCGCCCCTGCTGCTCGTAGCTCCGCCCCTGCTGCACGTAGCTCCGCCCCAGCCGCAGCAGCACCTCCACAAAGTCCTCCAGGTGGGCGTGGCCGTCCAGCTGGGAGAAGAGCTCCACCGCCTGGCTCAGCCACCTCTGGGCCAGCCGCGTGGCCCCCACCTTCAGACACAGCAGCCCTGGGTGGGTGAAACAGGAAGCCACAGGTGGAGGAAACAGGAAGCCACGGTGGGTGAAACAGGAAGCCACAGGTGGAGGAAACAGGAAGCCACATCAGCCCGCATTTTGACTTGATTCAAAGTTGGTCCCCAACCCCCGGGCCGTGGGCCCATACCGGTCGGCCGGTCATTGGGTTTGGGCCGGTATTTTGAAAAATGACCGGATTCTCTTTGTTCCATCCGTCGATGAGCCACTATTGACACGTTTATTGTTGTTATATTGAGGAAATCCCAGCTTTCATGACGATCATGTCGCGCTCTTTTGTTGTATTTATGTGCCACACCTGATAGGCCGGTCCCTGAAACTACTGCCTGACATTAAACCGTCTGTGGCCCAAAAAAAGGTTGGGGCCCGCTGCTGTACGGGGTCATGTGACTACCAAACCCACGCTAACATACCTCGGTTAGCCTGAGCGACAGCCCAGTTGGGCATATCCCCGTACTCCTGGCAGATGTCAGCGGCGGCCTGGTAGCTCTCGGCTGCCCTCCGCACATCCCGCGCACAGCTGAGGGCCACACCCCGCATGTTGAGGACCACGCCTGCGTCGCAGACAGGACATTCCGGCTCAAGCACACTCGTTAGCTCGCCCTAATGCAGGGGTGGGCAAGTATTTTGCCTGAAGGGCCACATTAGGTTTTAGCTAAGCTAACCCCCCCAAATGAGGATCAGAGGTTAGCTAAAAATCCCGCTTGGTGGACGATTGACTGAGAAAATGTTTTGAAGAGCCTGTAAATTGGTCCAACTAGAAATGATAATGAAGCTCCAAATGATGTTTGGCCCCGCCTTCTGGAGAGGACATGCTAGCATGCTAGCAGGCTCTGCTACTGCAGGCCGGATTAAATAGTTCAGCGGGCCACATGTGGCCCTCAGGCCTCAGGTTGCCCACCCCTGCAGTGATGTCTGAGGAGGCTTTGAAGTCCACGGACCTGCCAGGGGCGTGGCGCGCTGCTCCGGCACGGCCGCCAGGACGGCATCCAGGATGTCCAGCGCGGCGTCCGGCTGATGGCGCTGCAGGTGAAGCCAGGCCAGCCAGAGCAGCGCAGAGTTTCTCTCCTCGGTGGACGCCGCCAGGCTCCGGCACGGGTCGGCACCGTCCACCAGCCGGTACATCTGGCGGACGGCCCGGTCCACCATCCCGTACTGGCAGAAGAGCCGACACAGGCACATGGTGAGGTGGTAGCGCAGAGCCCCGTCCCGGTGCTCTGCCTGGACTCCGGTGAGGGAGAGGGCCCGGTGGAGACACGGCGCCAGCTGGGCCGGGATGGCGTCCTCCTGCTGGGCTGGCTCCAACAGCAGAGCGGCGGCGCTCAGGCAGTCCGCTAGCGTGGCGCCGCGCTGCCGGGACGCTTTCCTGGCCGAGCTAGCGCTGAGCCGCGGGAGCTGCAGTCGGCCGTAGAGATGCGCCAGGGCCAGGTGGGCGTGGCCGGTCCAGGTGGGCGGAGCCATTTCAGCCCCGGCGCAAAGAACAAGCAGCCTCTCCAGGTAGGGGACTGCCTGGACCGTCTGCTCCGACTGGACCGCCCGCTCCGCCTGGACCGCCTTAGCCTGGTCCACCTGCTCCACCTGGACCGCCTGCTCCGCCTGGACCGCCTGGACCGCCTTAGCCTGGACCGCCTGGACCAGCTGCTCCTCCTGCTCCGCCTGGACCGGCTGCTCCACCTGGACCGCCTGCTCCACCTGGACTGCCTGCTCCGCCTGGACCGCCTTAGCCTGGACCGCCTGCTCCACCTGGAGCGCTTGCTCCACGTGGACCGCCTGCTCCACGTGGACCGCCTGCTCCGCCTGGACCGCCTTAGCCTGGACCGCCTGGACCAGCTGCTCCTCCTGCTCCGCCTGGACCGGTTGCTCCTCCTGGACCGCCTGGACCAGCTGCTCCTCCTGCTCCGCCTGGACCAGCTGCTCCTCCTGCTCCGCCTGGACCGGCTGCTCCTCCTGGACCGCCTGGACCAGCTGCTCCTCCTGCTCCGCCTGGACCGGCTGCTCCTCCTGGACCGCCTTAGCCTGGTCCACCTGCTCCGCCTGGGCACGGGTCCAGTAGAACCGGGCCAGCAGGTAGCAGGCCCGGGCCTCGGCCCTGCGGTTGCCGCAAACGACGGCCTTCGTCAGCGCGTACTTCAGGGCGGCGCCGTCCTCCAGGCTGTCCAGGCAGTCAGGACGTCCAAACAGCAAGCCGGCGAGCCGCTCGGCGCTAGCTGCCCAGCCCGGGGCGTTCTTCTGGAGGAGACACACGCCCGCCAGGGTGGAGAAGATGCCGGCCAGCAGCGGCAGGTCGGCGCAGGTCTCCTGGGGGAGGCGGAGGCTTTCCTCCAGGTAAAGGCGGGCCTGGCTGAGCTTTAGCCTCGCGGCGCAGAGCTTCCCCAGCAGGAAGCACAGGCGCGCCTGCGGCCAGAGCCGCCGCCGCTTCCTGGCTGTTTCCCTGGCTACGCTCAGGAAGCCCATCAGCTCATCTTCGCCGGCGTGGCCGGTGAAGACGGCGGACGCCAGCGCCTGAGAGCCTAGCGCGTACAGCGCGCCGCACTCCGGTCGGTAGCTAGCCCCCTCCAGGAAAGAGAAGAGGGCGGCGAAGTCCTCAGCGCGGCCCTTTCCCTCCGCCACAGGATGGACCCTGAAACACGGAAGCTGGGACGTCTGGGGCTCTCCAGCAGGGGCCTCTGGCACCGAGTCTGCCTGATCCACGGCCCTCCGACCGCCCACTCTGCTCCAGGCGCTCTCTGCGGAGGAACGTGGAGCCGACGGCGCGCCCCCCTCAAGGTCCGCGTCAGGGACCGTATCTGGGGTCCAAAGACAGAAAGTCTTCCTTTGGCTTTTGGAGAAAGGAGCGTTAAGGCTCTGCGGGCCGGAGCAAACCCTTCAGCGGGCCTCAGGTGGCCCCCGGGCCTCAGGTTGCCTCACCCAGTCTGTAGCTGTGGCCGAAGTCGTGCTGCCACCTCCTCCTGAGCAGACGCGTCGCTCCCTCGATGACGGTGTCCTCCTGCAGGTGGAGGAAGGTGCGCTCCTCTCCCTCCAGACACACGTCTGTGGCGCTGGAGGACACGCGTTAGCCGCGCTGCAGCGCCGCCGCCACTGCCGCTGTGCTCACCTGAGAAGCTCGCCGGAGGCCTCCACCACGCGGGTCCTGAGCAGGCCCACCTCCCCTGTTGCCTCCTTCCTGCCGGTGAACCAATCAAAGCAGGAGGCCAGGCGTCCCACGATGATGATGCGATCGCCAGGCGCCACGCTCAGCTCGTGCGGACCCTCAGCGCGGTGCTCTTCAGCCGCCACGCAGGTTCCACTGGCTGGACACAGTGGGAGCGTTGGCCCGGGTCAGCTGATCAGGTCACCTGATCAGCTCTTCACGTGCACGTCAGACTGCGCTGCTGAAATCCCCCCCTCATTCCAGCCGCTGCACGCTGTAGTTAGCGTCTCAGCGCACTAGAGCCTCAGCACTTAGCCTGTTAGCTTCAGCACTTAGCCTGTTAGCTTCAGGACTTAGCCTGTTAGCTTCAGCACTTAGCCTGTTAGCTTCAGCACTTAGCCTGTTAGCTTCAGGATTTGTGTGTTTCCTCTTTCGAGCTGCTGGAAATGTGAATTTCTCTAGGAGATTCACAAAGTGTCATCCACCCATCCACTCACCCACCCACCATCCATCCACCCATCCATCTATCATCCATCCACCCACCCATGCATCCACCCATCACTCACCAAACTGCAGGGGGAAGTCAGTATGGGCTCCTCCACCCCCCACCTGAAGGCTGTCTGCAGCAGACCTGAGCACCCACCTGTTGGAGCAGAGATCAGACTCAGGGGGGGTTGGAGCCCAGGCGGCGGCAGCAGCAGCAGAGGTGGAGCGCCTCCTCTGGGCCTGGTGGAGGCCCTGAGGAGCCTCCAGACTCACTGGTGGAAGGGGTGGAGTGGCTCCAGAGCAGGTCTGGGCGCGGTGCCTCGAGCTCCGTCAGCCAGGCGGAGGACCGTCCACCCTGAGCCCAGGACGGGGGGCTGGACGTGGACCACGTCCCCCTGCTCCAGGTAGAGGTCTCCTCCAGAGGTGCAGCTGTCAAACATCTGGCTGCTGCTGCTCCGCCCAAACAGGGAGCCTGGAGGAGGACAGGCGGAGCAGCTCAGACGCCCACTCCTCACCCTCAGGACCAGGCAGAAGGTGGAGGAGGGCCGACCTTCCTGCAGCAGGAGGCCTCTGTAGACCAGCCTCAGGGTCTCCTCTGGGACTCGGACCTCCACCCGCGCCTCCTCCTCCCAGGACGTGAGCCAGGACTCCGGCTCCAGCAGCAGCGTCTCCAGGCAGAGGCTCAGGAACCCTGGAGAAGACACAGAAGCTGTCCCACCTCCACCCAGACGGCCTCTCCTCCGTCAGAGGTGAAGGCCCTACCTGCTGCCTGGTAGGTGGAGAACCTCCACAGCTCCTCAAAGCTTCTGAAGGTGAGCAGCAGGGCGCCGTCCTCGCTGCTGACGGAGGCCAGGCCGGCGGACAGCTCCTGGGGAGGACAGGCGCGGGGACATGGCACCATCTCGCGGCCCTTGCGGGATGTGCGTGCCTGTGTGTGTGTGTGTGTGTGTGTGTGTGTTTACCGCGAACAGAGCCTCCACCTCACCCCCGCCCGCCTGCAGCATCCGCAGTTTTGCTCTCAGTGTTTCCTGAGACTCCACGTCTGCAGGAAGACGCTCTGGACCCCTGACCAGCTGCAGCAGCAGTGGGAGGACTGGACACACACACACACACACACACACACACACACACACACACACACACACACACACACACACACACAAGACCAGCAGGATGAAAGGGTGCTTCCTGTTAATGTTTGAGCTGCGTCCACCAGTGGGACAGGTGGGCCCTGGAGGAGGGGTGGTCATGTGACCCAGCACGTTCCAGATGTTACCTGTGGGGAAGGTCTCCTCCTGCGTGGACAGCGTGGACTCCGCCTCCCTGGAGAAGCCTCGCGCTGTGGGGGGGCACAGAGCAGAACCGTCACATCCGGGGCGGACCGGGACCGGGACC
>BJFM01006112.1:5000-15527 GCA_016586285.1 Arothron firmamentum
ATATTCATACAAACTGTGTGTTGTGTCAGTAAGTTCACTCCCAGTTCATCAATCTGATCCAGACCAAAATATCTCAACTTCTGGATGGACGGATGCAAAGTCTGTACACAGTTCAGGCTCCCGAAGGACAAAACATCTGATATGGTCACGTTTTTGTGTGGAAAACATGGGAGGACTGTTTGCTAAAGCACTAAATGGTAGCGTAATCTCTGCCACGTTTTACAATAGCCTGTTGCTGATGTTAACTCAGGAGCTTTAAAGCTTTGATTTCACAAAGACTTTATCATTTTAACCAGCTGCATCTGGATGAGAATGAGCGATGAGCTGCACTGGTTGTATTTCTCATCCCAGGAGTGCGAACAACCTTCAGCAGATTGAGATTGTTGGTGGCTTTGAGCATTTTACCTTGACAATTGTTGGATGATAAAATTTTTATGTAGACCATCAAGTTCTTACAGAATGGAAGATTTGGCAAAAACATTCGGTAAAAGTTGCTATAAATCTGGCATTCACTGTGCTGTGGTTGCAGCTGGATGGCATATCATGACGTGTAACATTAACATACATCATTGTTACGAGATCCACTTTCTATCCGTCTCTCCATACTAGTGTCACTCTCCTCATCTTTGAACATGAGTTTTTGCATTACTGTCCTCATTTAGCTCGTGTGAATACTCATTTGTAAATCCATATTTTTCTGTTGCCAGATGGTTTGTTAATCAATTTCCATAACAGGTTCCTCTGACTGCCTGCACTCGGCCCAAAAGCAGCTCCACTAAATCATTTGAAATGTCACACGGCCCCTGTCTTCTCTCGTCTTCTCAGTGGCTGATGAAGACAGACATCCAAAGTGGTTTTAATGTCAACTCCTATTGGCGTCTCTGTCTGTCTGGTTCCGTTTCTCTCTCTCACACACTGCAGCAGCGGGTCAGGACCTAAAATGGGTCACAGGCCTATGTTTAATAGATCCCCCCCTCGGCCACTGGGGTGATATTCCTCAGTTCAGGTCCCGTGGCGAGAGGCTAAATGTTTCATTTGGGTCCCAGGCTGAAGAGCTTTAAGAGCGCTGTCCTCAATGATAGCTTTAAACACCCGGCGCAGCAGCGGCCTGGAAAGGGACAGCGAGTCCTTGGCCTTCGCTCTGAGTCTCACCCTGGCACAGCTAAGGAGTCTGTCCACGACTGATAAGTGGTTTTAATGCGATTGCCTCTCTCCTTCTCCTCCTTTGCTTCCATGCTCATATCTTCTTCTTCACATCATTTATTCTGCTTTTCCTCCTTTCTCTCTCTCATTCACGCCTCTACGTTCCTGACACCTCTCCTCCTCTCCCTCCCTCGCTTCTGTCCATGCAGATGATGGCTTGGCTCCAGTTGTGGACAATGGGGCTCCTGGCTGCCATGGCAATCTCACCTGCTGTCACCAACGTTTCCGGCCTTTTTGTGGTGGAGGAAGAGAACCTGGTCCCTGTTAGAACCGCGAGGAGAGAGACTCAGCCGATCCTTTCCAGGCAGAAAAGAGACTGGATCTGGAACTCCCTCTACGTGGAGGAGGAGAAACCAGCACCAAACGCCTACAAAATAGGACAGGTGGGTCTCTTCAAGATCTCCCACTGGTTCTAGATTGTAAAGTTTATGAGTACTTTTTGGTGTCTGATTAAAAATATCCAACTTAAAAACTTAAAATTCCCAGCTGAAATCAAGTAAGAATCTGGAGGGGAAGAAGTTCGTGATCGAAGGCGAAGGAGCAAATACCATCTTCATTGTGGATGACAAAGGAGACCTGTTTGTCACAAGAGCTCTGGACAGAGAGGAGAAGAACATGTACCACTTGACTGCCAGGATGTATGATGGGAACAGAAATCTGGTTGAGGATTCCGGAGACTTTGTTGTCCAGGTGACAGATATCAATGACAACAGCCCTGTTTTCGCCAGGACTTATAATGGGTCTATAATGGAAAGGTCCATGATAGGTGAGATACTGAAAGATTTATTTCAACACACACACACACACACACACACACACACACACACACACACACACACACACACACACACACACACAGGAAATGAAGATAATGAAGGAAGATTTGCTTTACAGTATTTACACCCCTGAAAACATGTAGTTGACATTTACTACTGAGTGATAATTTAGATTAAAAATAGACTGTGAAGTGCCTTGGGAGACTGAAGCGCACGTCGTCGCCTGTCAAAATATTCAGCACATCATTGCATGAAAAGCGTTGATGTAAAAGAGACAGCTTTAGCAACTAATCCACAGTCACGAGCAGATGGATGCCATTTAATAGAAAAAAAAAACATTCACTTTATGAAAACTGTGCTTTCCTATATTTACGTTCATCTATAGGAACTAAAGTTGTTGAGGTGCAGGCAACAGATGCCGATGACCCCAGCACTGCTAATGGAGAGCTCAGATACTCTTTGATCCAGGATCATTCAGCCTTTGAAATCGACAGCATCACAGGTCTGTGTTTTGTTTTCCACCTGTTTTTGAGGTGCTTTTGTTAGCTCACTGGAGTATGAGTCAGCGCTCATCTCAGAGGTAACACCCCCCCGTCTGTCCAACTCTGTCACCGTCTCTCTCAGGTGTGATCAGCTGCAAAATAAACTCCCTGGACCGGGAAACAAGGAGCCAGTATGTGGTGGTGGTTAAAGCTCAGGACCTAAGAGGGATGACCTCTGGCAGCACAGCCACCACCTCCGTCTCCATTACCATCACCGACACCAATGACAACATAGCTTCTTTCATCCGAAGTAGGGAACTCTCGTGAAAATGTCATGTTAATGAGAAAACCGAGAACGTTTGAGCCTTTTTTGAAGCAATGTTTTCTCTGCAGGGTCGTATGAACTGCAAGTTCCTGAAAACCACAAAGTGAATGAGAAGATAGGCGTTCTGGAGCTGGAGGACAGAGATCAGCTACAGAACAAAGAGCCCACTTTTATCATCCCAAATGACATCAGCAGAGTGTTTGGTATTGAGCTTAGCCCGAACAAAGACGGCAACCTCATGCTGCGAAAGGTAGGACACTGATGCCGGTTTTCAGGGTGTGCTTCTATTAGTGCAAAATTCTATGTGTTTTATGCCCCAAAAGTCTCTTTTATGTGTCATGATGATCACTGATGGCATGGGGGCTCCCCGTTGTCCTTAATAGCTATTTTCAACACCGGTCATTATCTACAGGCTTTATATCATAAGCTTTATAACCCTTGCATCTCACCAGTCAGGCATGGCTTCTATTCGCATTGCCTGCTGATGAGCATCTTTCTTTTATTAATTCTGGCTCCTCTTTGGCCGGTAAGGAGACTTCTCCCCAGAAGGACTGCACAAGCGATGATTTTTAATTTAATACTGACTGAAACTGGCTTTGCGTCTGTGGGGTTTCCAGTATTTTTGCAATCACTTTCAAACACTTTAATCTTCCGAATGCACACCTGCCATTTGTAGTACTGTGTTTTCACCCTCCTGCAGGGTATTGTGAGATTTCCAGTAGACACAGTTCCATCAAGAGAAAGGAAGTTCAGTGAAGATAATAATAATCATCTGACCCTGCACATTTGAGCAAGATTATACTAATGGGATAAGCAGTTAGATGTGCTATTTGTGTCACTTTCATTTGTTTCTAAAATGTTTTTGGTAATTTTGTCTTGACCTGCTGCACATCAATAATGAAAATTGCAATTAAAAACCTTTTATGGGCTATAAATATGTAACACAGATCTCAAACACCAGCATTTTGGCATTCTCCTACTTGGGTGAGCTACTTATGCTCGCAGGTTTATTTCACTGGACTATGCTTCTCAAAATTAGGACACCAGAGAGCAGAAAATGTATTTTAATGAAATGAGCCCTGTAATAGCTCGTTCTCAAACTAGCCTGGAATGAAATCGCGCCCCGATCTTCTCTCTCTGCAGAACTCAGCCCCCAGCTCCTCTTTCTCACCTACTGTGTTGACGCGTGCAGAGCCAGCCAGCTCTCAGCCACACTGCGGTTGAGGTTTTATTCTTGTTAAGCTGTTTACACATGCCTTTGATACCCCGCAAATGAGTATCCCTGTTACCATGAATAATCCAGTTAACGGAATACGTCTACCTGCGGTGGCCCATTCGCAGATAAAAAAGTCCACCAGAGCAAAAACGTTTAGCTGAATGGTGGGTTATTCCTAAAGCGAGGGAAGGAACTGATAAGCAGAAAAGAGGCAGTGAGCATTGCTAGCTGTTATTTGTTGACATGAGGGTTTATCTGCAGTACACAAGTCTTAGCTGGTGCATATGTTGAAACATGAAAGGAACACGGTATTTCTACTCATAGAAATAATGAGGTCATAAATGTGGGTTATTTCCACAAATGCATTTTAATGCCTGCAAAAATGCGAAGTTCACTGTGTCCCCTGTCTAAAAACTGGAGAACCTGCTGGTTATAAACACATCGTGCAAAGAAGTGAGAGTGACCTGAAGGGAGTTTAATGCCTTTTCGTCTTCTAAGCTCTCTGATTGATTCTTTTTGTTCCTCAGGGGATAATATTGATCAAATATTGGGTAATTTTGACGTGTTTGTTTGTCCTGTGTTGGATCTATAGGCTCTGGACTTTGAGGCCATGAACAGCTACACCTTCAGTGTCCAGGTGCGAGAAAACCTGAAAAACCTGCGTTTCCCTGCTGATAACGTGAACAGCGCCGTCACAACAGCCCAGGTAATTATCGCACAGGAAGTCTGCGGCTCACAACATCGAATGCAATTATTTCCACTGACTGGTAGATCGCAGTAAATGTCAAGGTTTTTTTTTTTTTTTGGAGGAAGCAAACACCACACCTGATACTAATGTAGGCTTCTAATCTAGTCTGTATAACTTTAAATGAGCTGCTTGAGGTCAATTAATCATTGGAATTCACAGGTTAACGTCAGAGTGTTAGATGTCGACGAGCCGCCGGTGTTCTCCCAGCTTATCTATTTTTTCACCGTGGAGGAAGAAAGCCTTGGGAGCAACATTGGAACAATCAGCGCCAGAGACCCAGACAGAGCCAACAAGGGCATCAGGTAAGATGTAGTGCAAACCTCTGCCAGAGCTGAGAAATGCACCGTGAAGTGAGATTAATGTGTTTGCAAGGTTGTGGAATCTAAAGCTTTTAGTGTCACAAGGGTGGCTCTGTATTTACAGGGAGGATCACCATGGCAACCGATGCTGAAGCTCCAGTGTTAGATAAAGATGGATCAACTATTGTTTTCAGTTGCTGTGCTAAAGTGAGGCTCAGGCTTTTCAGCCAGTCTGCATAGTCAACACTGAGTCCAACCCTAAGCAGATATATGAATGTTTTTGCCAGAAAATAACAAATTATATTTAATAAACCAAACGGCAAAGGTTGAACACTTTCTTACAGGAAGCAACATAGATCAATACAGCTCATCAAACCTTTTCCCCCAGTATATTTTCAGAAAACATTCCTGGTAAGTGGTGACCTCTCTCTGCTCTCTTTGTTCAGATACTCCATCTTGGACAAGGACTGTCCCATCGGCATCAACCCGATCACGGGCCAGCTCTCCACCCTGAGGAAGCTGGATCGAGAACTGGAGGCCACACATGTGTTCCAAGTTAAAGCACAGGAGGAGCCAAGTGGTGCGTCACACAATCATTTATTAATGCTCGTTCTTTTAAACAATAGAACCTCAGACGAAATATCAGAACCATGTGTCATGTGGGAAGGGATTTCAGGGAGGACGGTGTGGTCCGTTCAGCTCTTCTGGATTTATTGAGGAATGGGTGCGCTCAGGATATGTATGAATTTAACTCATTGCCACATCACCTGGCAAATCCATGTGGGAAGGAGGAAAAATCACATTAGCTGCTCTACCTTCATTCACTTGAGGCTCCCAAAGCAAACTCTATATTTATAGAGCCGCAGTGGATGAAATTCAGAGATCTATTTTCGTGGCTTGTCACAATGTTTAAGAAACACAATGGTCCTCTCAGCCTGACAGGGTCCTTGATATACACTGCATTTACTGTACTAAAGATAGTTTCAAAATCCCAGTACGAGTGACAGTCAAGAGACCCACATCTTTCACAAGATGCGTATTGAAAAAGAACATCAATAATATGAATTACGTGCAAAAGCTGCTTTCATATGATAAAAAAAAAAGTTCACAAATATAAACTGTTTTAGCCACTTGACCTTAATCAGCTCCATCACAGACTGATCAGCTCAAGAATAAAGAAACAAGGATGCAGCAAAGTCAGGAAATCTGGTGAAATGTTCCTAAAAACGTTGACTATTGAGTGTTTTTCTTTCTCCTGTGCATGCCTGTCTCATAAAATCATTGTCTCTTGATTTGTTTTCCCTTCATATTGAGTGTGACATATGCATTAAGGCAGATTACATCACATCATAAGCGTTAGGCTGCATGTAAGAGCTGTTTGATCTCCCTGGCATGAGATCGCTCTGAAGAATTCCTGCAGCTCGCTGGAACGTCTGGGGCGTTCTGCTCTTTACTGCCTCCGTTGTCGGAGGAGTGCAAGATGAATCGCGGCCGATTTCACAGAAGTAGCCTCTGCAGGATAATCGCGTCAGCTAACGATGCCCCGCTGTGTTTTTGAAGGACTGGAGTCATTCGTGAAAGTCAACGTTACAGTTAAGGACATCAATGATAACAAACCCGAGCTGGCCGTGGACGAGGTCTTCCTGTGCGAGAGGGATGTCGCTGGCACGGTAATCAAAGCATCTTATGATTAAACCAGATTTGTCCGCATTCAGAAGTCTGTCTCGACTTGTGCTGACCTCATTCGCTGTAGAAGGTGTTTAATGCAACAATAAACTAAACCTTTAGTTATCATAAGATGCCAATTGTGTCAGCAATTTCTGAATCATACCAAGACGGAAGCTGTCCTGTCATTCACGTGTCAAAAATACATTTAGACAAGGTCAGCTGTGATAGCTTTGTGTGCTTTTTTTCCCCCCTCAGGTTTTAGGAACCCTGAGAGCCACAGACAAAGATGACCAGCCAGCTTCTTTCACTTTCAGCATGGTCGGCGAGAGCTCCAACTTCTCCATCAGAGACTACGGAAGTAAGCCTATTTTTTTAATGATTTACCTCTCTTATGCCACAAATGGTATGGCAAAGCTGTGCTCAGAGGCACTCTGGCCTCAGCATTGTTGCCATGCAACAATTGAAACCATATCTGAGGCATGGGGTTTCGTATCTGAAAGTTGAAATTACTTTACTTTAACAGCATGCTTTGTTCTCCCAGCCAGACATGGAATTTAGAGGGACTGTCTGGGACTGTAAGTGCTGTCTCGAATTCACAGCAGCAAATAGGGAAAATAATGAGAGCAAGTGCCTCTGCAGACTCTGGGTGTGTATTCTAAATCATCCTGGCTACAGATGCCAAAGACACACATTACAGCATGAAGTGCTATTGTTGAGCTTTTATTTCCTTTTACAATAATTATGAGGAAAAAGTGCAGGATAGGGATAGACCCCAGTAACGGTTTTGTAACTGATGAATCATTAAAAAAAAAAAAAAAACCCCAGAAACTAGCAAACATGAAATGAATGTAACAGTATTGTTTCTGTTGGGCTTCATGTTAACAGCAGCATATCGGGAACTTCCTTAACCTGAATGGACCCCACAAGTTGGGGAGTTTATGGGTGTTGGATTAAAAGTCACCCGGGTATGTTATTTGTATGATTCATCCTCAGGGTACCAGGAATACCTGTCCTCCTTTCAGCAATAGTGGAATACATCTGGAAAATATGAATATTTTAACATAAATCAAAAGGACTGTGATGACAGTGATCATCCCTAAAAAGTAGATATTTTACATTTTTTGGAATTAATATGATAGTAACAACACTAGTTGGTAGTAGTAGTTACAACACTTTTATACTCAAACATGTAGGTGTCAACTGTAAAATAGAATTGGTAAAAAAAACAGAATAAAACAAAAATCTCACATAAATATATAATATCATAGAACATTTTCTGTGATTTTAAGTAAGGTTTTGGGGTCTATTCGTGGTACACAATTTAGGACACAAAATGATACGACTACAACAGACTTCATCAGTTCTGATAATCACATACACTTTTAATGCATGGAAGCCTAAGGAAAGTGCTACCAACTGCTCTAGTCAAATATTAAGTGTCTGCATGGCGGCAGACCTTTAGGTAGTCCTATGAAAGATTTAGGTGAAGTGTTACTCTTTAATTTAAGTGAAACTTGAAACATACTGAAATGGAGATAAACAGACGGGAGGAGAAAAAGCCTGAATGCACCTCATCCATTTTCTCTCCGCCGGTGCCTGGAGGGGCTGACACATCTAACTGAAAAGTACGAGGAAGATGGAGGAGAGCCGAAGGAGAGATAGATGAGAAAGAGGTGGGGGAAAGATGAAAGGCGGAAAGAGAGAGCGAGGAGATCAGGAGGGAGGGTGAGGAAGCGTGGCAAAATGTGGAGAGGGCATGGGGGAGAGGAGGAGGGAGTACAGGAGGATGTGGAAAGAAGTAAAAATGAAGGATGCCATGACAGATGTGATAGGCAGGAGGAGGAAAAAGTGAAGCGATGAGAGGAAAAGAACGATGGTGGATAATAAGATCGACAGAAATGGTAGAAGTTTGACGTTCATTTTAAAGATTAAGAGTTCTTTCAGACAGTCTGTGTCTAAATTCAGTCTGTGATTTTCTCACATTTAAGGTCAGTAACTGGGAGATATAAAGGCTGCCTGCAACAGTTAGCACCTAACTAATGCCAACACCATGGCAATAAACTTTAAGGCGAGAAGTGGGGAGTAATTAGCCAAAAAAGGAAAACCAAAAATGTAAAATTAAGCACACAATCCGAATCAAAGATAGACATCCTTACAAACCCTTCCTAGGAGTCTCCAGGTGGATCTCACAGCTCCTGATGAGATCAGAACTCTGGAATCCAGATCCTGACCTTCACCTTAACAGCAATGGAACTAGTAACACAACCACCATCCAGAATGTCTGAAAGCAGACGAGGACACAAAACTGATAAATGATAGAAGACGAGAAGGTGCATGCTTGTTTGTTAAGTGCTAGTTGTGTTGTCTTCTCTCCTCTTGCTGTGTGCCATGACTCCCCAATAAACACACGCACACGCACACGCACACACACACACACACACACACACACACACACACACACACACACACACACACACACACACACACACACACACACACACACACAGATGTGTAGAGCTCCACAGCAAAGTGACAGGACTGTGTTCAGACCAGGCAGCTACATGAGGCTCACAGCATTAATACCAGACAGATGAGAGAGGAGGACTGGAACAGAGGGAGAAAAACAAACACATGAATTGAGAAAAAGACTAATGAAATCCATGAGGAAGATGGAGGTGGAAGGAACAAAAGAAATCTACAAATAAAATATCGAAAGGACAGTGAAAATTATTCCAGGGAGAGGAAATTCAATTGAATTCAAACCAAGAAACAGGAGCGGGAACTCAGATGAGGGTTGAGATGAAGGAGGACAGAAGTGGTTTTTATCTTTTATTCAGCTAGTTAACTGTGAACACACGTACACAAACTCCCACGCACACTTTTAAGTTGGCCAAGTGGGGTGGATGGATTATTTTTCCTTCAAACATTAACATAAAAAACACATTTCTTAACTTTAGCCAAACAGTTTTACTCCAAAACTGAATGTACCATGTTTACTTTGGCTGTCTATAACCATGGGATCGTTTCAAAGATTTAAGAAAAGGCAGATGGTTTGCGTGAGAAATTTCAAAACTTGTATTTTGAAAAAACATATTTGGCATTGAATGACAGACTTTAGATTACAGAGGAAGCAAGTGGAAATCTAGTCATGGATCCTTATTATCCTTATTGAGCACAGTAGGTGGTAACACCAACCAACTCCAACTCCATAGCTGTAGTCTTCCATCTGCCCAGTCAGTATAAACTGGGATCCATCCTCTACAGAGTGTCAGACTCCTTCCAGAAGTCAGAGCATTTTCTCACTTTGGTTGGACATGACAACAAACTGCTGTCAGGTGAGGACACCTGTGAGACCTGCTGGAGCTCCCATCGGAAGGTTTCTGTCAGGTCTCAGATCTGAAGGTCATGTTCTGCATCCAGCACACCTTTATGACATCGTGTGATGGGATTTCACACCTCAAAGTGCTCTATCATCAAACTGCTCACAATTTGTGGCCACAAAAATGGAATCAGATTAACTTAACTGCACAAAGAGCGGAAGAAGTGGTGCGTCTCTTTGACAACACGCTGACACAAAGACTGCTCACAGCCCAGCTTTAGTGTTCAAAAACGTAGTTCCTCCATTTTCACTTTTAGACCATTTTCCTTGCAATCTTTTCCCATTTTTGCTAGGCAGAAATAAATAGTGTTGCCAACATTAGCAAACCATTAATTGAGAAAAATTCCCCTTGGAACAGTTTCTTTCTATTAAACTGCATGTGTGTGTGTGTGTGTGTGTGTGTGTGTGTGTGTGTGTGTGTGTGTGTGTGT
>BJFM01006114.1:10345-27544 GCA_016586285.1 Arothron firmamentum
GTTCCGAGGGTTCAGAGGGTTCCGCGGGCAGGGTGGAGGGCTGGGAACTCCGCTGAGGCTCCTGACAGGCCCCCGGAGTGGAATAAAGTCAGGCTCCGCCTCTCGAGCGCAGGAGAAGCTGCTGCTGTTTATGGCGGCGGCGGCGGCAGGGAACGACGCACAGCGGCGGCCTGTTTGAGTCTTTCACATCAGCAGGTAGTTATTTTCCCACCGAATGCGGCGGCGATGGAGCCTAAACGCTAACGTGTTTATTCTGTGTCACGGAGCTGACGTGCACCTGCCCTGACCTGTGTTTAACAGTCCGCGTCAGAGCGCCCGTGCTTACGCCGCCATGGGGGCGGGCGTGGACGTGAACACAAGCACCTGCAAGCAACTCAGAGCTCCACGTGCACGCAGGGATGGTCGCAGCGCGGGTGGCTGCAGCCTCTGGGGGGAATACAGACGTTTAAGGGCGGTGCGGAGGTGGAGGAGGGCCAGCCGCAGCATTACTGCAACCACGTCAGGCAGCAACTGCTGCCACTGGCCCCGGCTGCTGCGGCTGTGAAACACCCGGCTGACTCACACTGACCTTGGCTACGTGCACGTCTGTCCGCGTGTTGCCGCATTAGCGTCATACCGGCCAGCCTGCCAGCTGCCGTCGCATCTACGGGGACGTAGAGACGCGCGCCTCCGCCGCTGACGTAACCGTGGGGTCAGGTTCAGCACCTACGGGTGGACAGCAGGGGGCGGTGTCCTGGGGGGGCTAGGACGCCGTCCGTGTTCTTCGTGGTTAACCCGCAGCGTGCAGGACAGCGCTAAGGTTCAAAAGGAGGATTCTCACCTCCCAACCGGTGATGCCGAACCTGGAACGAATGTTTTAAACCAGCATCACGACCCTGTCGAGGAAATCACAGCCTGGGTTGAGCAGAAGGGAGCGAAGGGCGTCAGCGCAGCCAGGTCAACACACACACACACACACACACACACACACACACACACACACACACACACACACACACACACTGGAGCAAAGCTAGACTCTGTTTTCCGCCTGTGAGGACGGTGGCAGCAGCCCCAGATTGGACAACAAGGCCAGATATTGTGTATAATTCGTTAGCGACTGTGTTGAAGCAGGTGTTGGGTAGATTCACGTGCACGCCAGCAGGGTGACGTGGTGCATAGCTCCTCTACTCCAGGATGTCTGGTGAACCTGATGGGGGCTTGTTTCCACACTGGTCTGTCGTGGTGCACGTGCACCCACACCAGCCTGCGTGCACAAGAGAAGACGGGGAAGACACAAACATGCATTTACTCAGCATTTTTACGGGAATCCCTCTCAGGGTGGGCGGTTTTCAGTGTTTACGGTACCCAAGGGACGGATCTATGGTCCAAAACGGCTCCAGAGCCTGACCGGGGGCCAGCGGTCCAGCACCGCTCACCCGGACAGCTGGATGCAGATTCAACCGTGCAAATAAACGATTCACATCAGCATTTTTCTTAGGGAAGCAGCTTTTAGACAGTGTTTTACACTGAAGTGCACGTCTCTGTGTGTTCCAGTCTTGGATGTTCCTGGGTAATGGCTGACGGGGCCCGTGGGCCCCGACAGCCGCACTGTAAACCTCTGGGGAATGATTCCGTGCAGAGCCGATAGCTTTTCCATCTCTTTCACAAATTGACCCGCGTTGAACATTTGAAGGCGCACAAATGTTTTCAATCTCAGGAGCCTCACCAGGCGCCGGCTCTGATTGTCTGGTTTTCTTTGGCCCCGGAGACGCACGGCCGGCACCACAGGTGACATTTGGGAGGAATCCAGCAGCAAATGAGGACGTTTTTCAGCTCGGCAGCTTTAGGTTGGACTCATCCAGGCTCAAACTCTCCTCAGAATGCCTGAAAACCTTCCTCTTGATTCTTGACCTTTTGCTCTGATTCTAGCTTGCTAACACAGATGGATTCGCTTTGCAAATCGATGGTGTTGATTTGTCGTCCTGCGTGGGCAGCGCAGCATCTGTATGACCGTCGGTGTGTTCGTGCAGATGAACTCAGCCTCCCACTCGCTCAGACTTCAGCCAGTTCTTGAAAAAAAACCTGCGTCAGGATGTTTTCACAGCGACTCTGTGAGGAGATTCATTCCCAGCAGGCTGATTAACATCCTTCGTCTGAATGAATCTGAGCTGGGAGCCTTTTTAAATCAGCTGATGAGTTGATGTGAAAGCTTCATTTTTGTGCATTTTCCATCATCAGCCAACAAACCACCCACAAAGACACTTTAATCATGTGAATCAGCCGGAACGGCAGAGGAAGTTAGCCTGGCTTCCTCCTCCACCACTGATCAGCTGGTGGGGGCTTTCCTCAAAACGGCGGCTCGGGTTCCAGTTCCAGCGTTGAAAGAGTAAAATAAGGCTGTTTTCTGATGAGTGGAGGTGATGTGAAGCTCGTGGAGGCGCCACCCTCAGAGGCTGAAGTCCATCCATGGTTTACAGCCTCACAGCAGCCGGGGAAGAAGACGTGATTCCAGACCACCCTTAACCAATCAGAGAGTCACGTGTTGGCGGTTACGTCCCAGTAGCAGCCAAACCAAAGTGTGTGTGTGTGTGTGTGTGTGTGTGTGTGTGAGAGAGGAACTGAAACAGAGCCAGAACAAATAGATGGAAAAATCAAATCTGGTTACCTGATAAATGGAGAAAAGTTACAGACAGAAGAGTGACCGTGACACATCGAGGCGTTTGTCCTGCTCCATGTGAACACGAGGACACAATCACACCTACACTGGGAACACACACACACACACACTCACACTCACACACACGCTCTGGTGTGTATACTAATTGCAGGTGTGTGTAATTAGGCTTGACTGGTTCTGCTGCTCTAGGCCCTCTGAGCCATGTTGGTTTCTGTTCACGCTTTGATCCAGCAGGACGCCTAGCGCGCTGGTTCCATCAATATTCAGCTAATTCGGCTCTTTTCAGCCGGTCTGGGAGGAAAAGTGGGTACTAGTGTTGACTCGATAGCATTGGTGTTGCTTATTTCACAGAGCCGTGTAGTTAGGTGCTTATTTCAAACGGGATCAGACTGGTGGTCCAGCGACTCAGCGCACTAATGATCACGTTCCTCGTTTGAGGAGGAAACAAAAGCCAACTGGATTTGTGAAACTAGGGCTGCAGAGCGGGTCAGGGGTCAGGGGTCAGGGGTCAGACGCCGTCGGGGTGCCAGACCAGGAATCAACCATCCAAAGTGGCCCTGCAGCAAAACCTTCAGACGTCCGCGCCGTTCAAAGGTCACCAGCAGAGTTGGGTCACGTGATCACACACACCTGCAACATGTTGTGACTAAACGCTGTCATAAAAGGTAATAATGTGAGGGGATCCTGTTGGGGATGAAGACACAGGTCTCTGGGGACAACGATGACAGCCTGAGTGATGCAGCTGAGGACGCTGGATTTACTCGTGCAATAACGACGCTCGCCGTGCAGCAGGAGAACCCATTTCTGTAGGTCCGCTCAGCAGCTGGGCTGGGAGATTGCTTTCATTTCTACCTTATTTTCTAGGTGTCTTTTTTTCCTGATCTGTCCCCCGGCCCACATTTACCGAGCTGAAAGTCACATCCTGTTGTTGTCTGACTTATTTCCTGTTTTTAATCCTTAATTCCTGATGTGTGGACACGCGTAGGCAGATTAGAAGGGCCAACCTGGCCGCTCTGAGCGCTACGGAAGGTTTTACTTTTCTGCCCTAAAGTCTTGAAAACACCTTTAAACCCTCATCCGATGTAATGCTAATTAGAGGATGTGGATGAACGAGCTGAGACTCTTGAATCACTCCTGTGACCACAGAGGCTTCAAAAACGGGAAAATTAGACCCGCTGGATGAAATCTGCTGAACTGTGACGCTTTCAGGTATTTAATTAATTGCGGCTCACTAAATCCTGCACAAATGTTTGATGCGGGTGTCGGGAGGCGACTGCGCTGGCCGGTTCTCCGTGCCGCTGCGCCCGTCTCCGACCGGCTGTTGCTCTGCTTGCAGATACTACGTGTGCGTGGCCGTCCTGCTCTACTTCCTGCCTCTGCTGGTGATGGGCTGTGCCTACATGGTGGTGGGGATGACGCTCTGGGCCAGTGAGATCCCCGGAGACTCGTCTGACCGCTACAAGGAGCAGCTGACGGCCAAGCGCAAGGTAGAACTCAAGATGGTGAACCCTGGACAGCTGTGCTGTCCCATCTGTAAATTGGGATTAACGAGGAGTTAAATAATGAAGTCAATCTCCCCTCGGTCGGGTTTTGTCTGCGGGTGGATGCTGATCCAGACGCTCCACAATGTTGCAAATCTTATCGCGCTTGATTCGGTCAGCCTCCTTGAAGAGCTGCTTTTCTTCGCTGCATCACCTGTTCAGTAATCTAAGGTGGCTGGCTCTGCAATGATGCCCCCACCCGTCTGACCCGGGCCCGTCTGACCCGGGCCTGTCTGGCCCAGGCCTGCCCCGACTCGGCCCGACTACCCGCGTTAGCCTCGCTCTCCCCTCTCTGTCGTGTAAACCCAACGAGCCGCCGTGTGAGCATGAGATGTGGATTCTGGCGGAGGTCCGCGGCGGCTGGGTTGGGGTTGGAGGGGCAGCTTTCTTACTGCGCGATGAGCAGCTTGTTGAACCAAACCTGCAAACGCTGAAACACCGGAGCGGGCAGCGAACGCAGCACGCCTCGCCGCCAGCGGGCCCCTGATGGTTTTAGCGTCAGGGGCCCTTTCACAGGTGAGCATCAGGGGGTTTGCTGACTGGTTCCTTGTGCTGCTCCCTGCAGGTGGTGAAGATGATGATCGTGGTGGTGTGCACGTTTGCCATCTGCTGGCTGCCCTTCCACGTCTACTTCCTGCTGCACCAGTTCTTCCCTGAGATGTTTGAGGAGCAGTTCATCCAGCAGGTCTACCTGGCCATCATGTGGCTGGCCATGAGCTCCACCATGTACAACCCCATCATCTACTGCTGCCTCAACGACAGGTCTGCCAGCAGCATCGCTTGCACACTTACGCAGGCAGAGGGCGCCCCTGGTGGTGGGCAGCAGTATCACCAATCGTTCCTTCTGGCATCTGTCGATATTTTGGCCGTGATGACGCCGACGGGGGTCTCCTGGTGGAAAAGATGGTTCTTGTTTTGCAGCCGTCGTCTCTTCCTGCTAATTCTCCCCCGTTAGCGCTGTCCTGCGTTAACAGCTGACAGGCAGCCAGAATTAACTCAGAGGAGCGAAATTAAACTTCTCTGAATCCAAGAAAGTCCCACTGTGGAGAAACCTGCTCCCCCCCCTCGAATCCACAGATGTTGGGAGGCGAAACGCAGACAGCTGATGGACGGCGCTGCTGGGTGCTAATCACCAGCAGCTGTTGATGGTCACGTGCAGCTGAAGGAAAATAAAGAAGTTGCAGGATTCTAAACTTGTTTGCTGCTCTGCTGTTGAGCTTCACTCAGAGCAGAAGGTCTGAAAACAGCAGCGTCTGTCGGCTGAGATCACCTGGACTTAGTCCAGTTCTAGACTTGACTCTGCCTGATGTCTTTTTCCTCCCCGAGTCTTTAGCTCAGTCTTAATCACTGATCTTTGCTCTCCTTCAGGTTTCGTGCTGGTTTCAAGCAGGCCTTCCAGTTCTGCCCCTGTGTCCCTCGCGGTTCATACGAAGGCCTGGAACTCAAGTCCACCCGCTACCTTCAGACCCAGACCAGCGTTTATAAGGCCAGCCGGCTGGAGACCACGGTGTCAACCGTCCTCGAGGTGGGGGAGGACATGGAGCAGCCCAAGGTCAAGGTGACGGCAGGTCGAGGGGCCGGCGGGGTCGTGGGAGGAGCCAGACCAGATAGCTCCTCCCTGGACCTCACCTCAAACGGCTCATCATCCCGCAGCATCTCCAAGACGGTCTCGGAGGCGTCCAGCTTCTACTCCAGCAGCAACATGCAGGAATAGGAGCGCAGCAGAGGTGGAGGGCAGGGAACAAAGGTAGCGTACAGCCTGAATGTGTCGCCAGCGGTCACGCCCACTGAGTTTTTCATGAATACATCTCTAGCTTAGCTCGCTCACTGGAACATCACATTAGGTAATTTGCAAATGAGAGCGTAACCGTGGCGATGCAGCAGCCCCGCGGCGTCGCCCACCATTCCTTCGTGTCAAGTAGCAGCTAGCACTGCTCCCCGCTGATGAACAGCTTCAGTCTGAAAGGCTGAACGTGATGAAGAGCTCTTTGACAGCACGAGCACTCTCCCAGCTCAAGAGCAAAAGTGAGGCAGATGCTATCAGCCTCCATGTGTCGCACCAAAGTCCTGAGTGCAGGATGAGGGCTCACGCATCGGCAATCACGCACTCTGGGGGACTTCACACCAACTACTTTTGTGTGGAGTTCTGAGATGAGGCGAGTGGGCTGCGATCACAGCGGCTTACAGGCGACCTCCGATTGCACCAAGCTTCTCACCTTTCTTAAGTCCCACATTTCAAAGGAACTGTCGCGTGGAAAACACGGACAGACGCGGCTGTCAGCCGAAAATCCACAAACTCTGAACTGTGCAGCCGCGTTTGAGTGTTAGCCGACGACACTATGGACGCTGACGCGCTAAAGATAAGTGCCCGAGCGCCTGAAGGAGTTCTTCAAGGATCCTCGGCAGGTGCTGAAGATTTCTGGCAATCACCTGAAGCGACGGCTCCGCGCCTGGGTCGGATTCGACCTGCTCTGCTCCACAGACATGTTAAAAAAACCCAGTCTGGTTCCCTGTCAGACGCCCACACTCCAAACGTGCTGCGTCTCCTTTGCAAGCAGAACACGTCCTCCATCTTCTGTTGACCTAGCAGGCGCAGAGGGAGCAGCAAACATTGGAATAATAAGCTGCTGCTCAATTAACAGACAAAACCTTACCAAAAAAATCTTACTTTATGAAGTTCTGATGAACTGGTCAGCGTGCTAACGTTAGCGTCAACGCCGTGGTGGTTAAAGGGTTTATACGCTTGCTGTGTTAGGAAGGATGACGCTGAAGAAAAAAGAAACCAAAGCAGCCGTTTGCCCTCAGGTGGAAAGTTCAGGAGCGTTTGAAGGACCAACGGAGATTCTTTCCTCAGCATATCAGGAGCTGGTCTCACATCCGGCCAGATCTGCTGCTGTGATGGCGTTTTGGCGAGTGCAACCATTCCAGGTCGTCTCCGGGCTGCAGCCCTGCGGCCACGCGCAAACACGTTGGCCTTGAAGGGGAGAAACTGACGGCTGAGCTCTGCCTGCGATGGCGGGTCAGCAGGAGCTCCGGCCTGCAGCAGGTTCCCAGCGCTCGCGTCAGAACATTTCCCTATTCCCTAAATATCAAAATGATCGTTATTTAACGCTGCATGTCCCTCGCTAACCTGATAGCTGAGCTTAGTGCTCCGTTCTGTTTTAAAAAGCTTCTGGTCCGGTCTCCGTAAAGCTGCAAGTGCATAAAACTCGTTATTTAGACGCTAAGCTAGCCGTTTGATGCCTTGTGTGTCGCAGCAGATCTGGGTTTATTTTAGTTGGAGGAGTTTTCCCTCCTCCACCGTCTCAGCTCCTCACCTCACAGGTCAGCAGGGATGCTGTTTATCCCAGAGAGCGAGTCTCTGGAATGACCTTCCCATCTGCTTCCCATCACCGTCACCTTCCCCGTCTGCGCTCCAGGTCGTGATCCGAATGCAAGGAGCCGCGTCCAAACTGGGACATACTGGTGCAAGCCATCGGCGGCTCCGCCCTCCCAGTCGTTTGGCTGGTGTGTGATCACACCTGCGCACGTGCCTGCAGTTTCACGCTGATTCCGCTCTCACACACCCACGTTATTATATTCTGGGATGCCGTTCCGGCTACACCACAGGCATGCTAATGTTAGCTTTAATGGTCTGCATGCGCCCAGGCAGCCTGTCGGTGTTTGGTGACTGTAACGCCCATCGCTGTTGCGTCCAGGAAAAGGAAGGCTTACGGTAGCAGAAACCCGCTGGGATAAACCTCACACACACACACACACACACAGAAAGATTCTACTGACAAAACCCCCTGAATATAGCCGAACCAGCTCAGCCAGAGCTGAGCTCTAATGAACCATTCCGTTATTTCATCCCGGTCATCTGGCCTCAGTCTGCGCGTCACCGAGAGTGACGGAGTAACTTCTCAATTTTCTCCTTCCTTTCTTAAAGGAAGTCAAGTTAATTAATGCGTCCGAATGGTTTCCTGCGGACGTCTCAGTGTGAGCTTGATGAGCAAATCAAGAGTTCCATGTTTCCTGCACGCACAAACCAAGCATGAGTTAAGAACCTGTGTGTGTGTGTGTGTGTGGATCAGCTGTTGACAGCCATCACTCCAGGTCTACATAAACACACACCCCATCCAAACCCTGACTGACTCCAGGTCTATTTCCAGCGCACAAAAGCTGTTGTTGAACGTTCCGGTGTCGGCTGACATGACCCAGAGGACCAACTGTGACTGCTGTTGTGTCACCGCGTCATCATCGGTCCAGAACTTTGTCTGGGGAACATGGAAACAGCACAGAACGAGACAACAGGCGGTCACATGACAGACATGCAGCAGGCGCAGCGGGAATGCTTCCGCGTAAACAAGCAGCTGGTCTGAGTTCAGACGGCTCAGAAAAAACGACAGAGGAATGAGAGAAGGAGCATTAGAGGCAGATCAGGGACAGAGCAGAACTTCAGAGATCCGATTACACAGCCATGACTCTAATGCGTCCTGCCTTAATGAGGATCCTCCATGGCTGCCAGCAGAGCTGCGCATCAGCCCCGACGCTGAACGCTCACATCGCTTCGGATACGTTTGTTTGCGACCGGAGAAACGATAGAACCCGCTTCCATTCACCCCGACGGTCGCCACGGCAACGTCTGACCAGCCTGTAAGCCAGTGACTGTCCTTTTAAAACAAGCAAACGGCCCAGATGTGCACACAACAAACGTAAAGGCCGCAGTCTCAGCCGTGCAGACTTCCTGGGGGCGTGGCTAACTGTAGCCTATAGGGCTGCTTCTTTGCTATTGTTACATTAACATAACACATAATGAGCAGGACGAGACACTTGAGGCCAAACTATCTGAAAATATTGAGTGTTGGGATTTGTTTTATGCATGTCGGTGGTTTGAGCTGTGTGCTTTGTATCCAGTGTTTTGTGTTCACGTCACGTCTTTGTTGTTGCACCAGTTTAGTATTAATGTGGAAGCACTTGGAGTATCAGTATTGGTAATAATGACACAACCATTGATCATTTCTCACCTGTGACAGGAGGCTTCTGAGTGGTGCTGCCGGGGAAACAGATTTACACTCAAAAACCTCCTTTATTGACTTACACTTCTTTCTATTTTCTCATTTGAGTGAAACACAGACTATAATCACCCGCTGGCCCATCAGATTAGGCTGTAACAGACACACTAATGAATGTGTAATTAACTTTGCTGAAGAGACGCCTGTGCATGCATACACACACACACACACACACACACAGACACTTGTGGCCGATAAGAGCTGTAGCGTAGTTAAAACAGTCTTGTTGTGGAGTGGCGGCGCCGGGCAGACTGCACAGCAGGGTGAACAGCCTCATCAGCAGCCTCACTTCCTGCCTCTCTGTCCATCCTTTAGCTGCCAATCATGGTAATTATAGCAGAAGAGAGGTCAGCCAAACACTCACACACACACACACACACACACACACACACACACACACACACACAGTGCGTTGTTGTGTGGAAACACCAAACTTTGTGTCTTTGCAGAGAAAGTTCATTTTGCTTCAGTGTAAAAAGACAAATGAAGTGAAAGATGGAGAGAGCAGTTGTTCTCCCTCCAGCAGAAGTGTGTGTTTCTGCGTCCAGACTCGGTGTTGTTGTGTGATGATAATAAATAGCTTCTGCTCTGCTTCTTTAAATGGTTCCAGTGGTCGTTGGTGAATCTGCTCTTTTTCCTGAATGTGCCATGTTTGGACTGCGAGCTGAAGAGGGAACTCGCCGCCAACGCTGATGTTTAGAAGCGTCTGTACCGCTGTTGTCCTGTAAACGTGATGAAAACTGTAGAAAAGGTGTGTGTGTGTGTGTCACGCTACAGCGCGTGAGACTGTGATCAGCGGGACAAGCGGACTTTTTTCTTGAGTACGTCCTGTTCGAACCAGGTTGTGTTCTGCTTCCTCACGTGTTGCCGGCTGTGTCTGAAAACTGAAACTAAATAAAAAATATTCACAAATTTACCACCGATTTCCACTCACGCCTCATCCTAAAGCTGGAGACTGATCCCCTTATTACATTTAAGAGGTGATTAAATATGTGAAGTGTATGTATGTAATGTAAGCAGCACACTGACGTGTTGTTATAGAAACCAGAAAGCAGCACAAGAGAGATGGATGTGCTGTTGATGTCCACGTCCGCACGTTCTGTTGACGGTCCAAAAAAAGGTGTTTTCTTCTCATACGTCTCCTCCGTCATCCAGAGACGGACTGACAAACTCCTGGTCCCTAAATGGCTTTAAGCCTTCAAAGGGAGCCAGAAGCGAGAGTCAGCGCACGTTTCATCCGCCGCCAATCGATCTTCAGAGGCGTCTGGCTGTGGGCGGAGGACGTTCTTCAGGCGGCTGCGCTGAAGGTCTGCTTCTGCTGGTGTTTGCTCCCCTCGGCCAGGTTCTCCTCCTTTCTGGATGTCTCTTTCCTGGTTGGAGTCCCGCCTGTCCGTGTCCGCCGCCGCTCTTCGCTGCTTTTACTCGACAGCGAGTGTTTCCTCAGCATTTGACCGAATGACCTCTAATAAAGGAAAATGTACTCTGACGTGGACGGGCAGAATCCTGCTCATGTTTGTCTTTATTTCTGGGGACACAAAGGGTTTTTTCTCTGCAGATCAAAGAGCAGCTGCAGCAGAGAAGAAAGAAGCATCTGGTGTCAGAACGGCTCAGTTTGTCTGACCTGTGAGGAAGGTTCAGCACGGAGATGAAGAGAGGCGAGGACAGAGGAGGCTCGGGGTGTGTGTGTGTGTGTGTGTGTGTGTGTGCGCGCGTGTGTGTGTGTGTGGCCTGTCAGGCGGTGCTGCTATGCTGTGCTGTCTTTGTGGGGACCCTCTGCAAATCTAAAATGGAGCATCTGTGTGTCATCTGCTCCACTGCCAGATTCTATTTGATTTTTTTTAAAGAATACAATAATAATGATAATAATAAGGACATTTTTCAAGAACAGATAAGACAAATCAGACAAAATAGCAGAGCAGGTCAGCAGAGCAGCAAATAGCAGACTCTGTTCCAGGGTTGGGGTGACATGTGTCTCGGGAGAGTTAGGGGTGTGTGTGTGTGTGTGTGTGTGTGCGCGTGTGTGTGTGTGTGTAACACGCAACACCAATGCTCCTTAAACTTTGCCGACTTTTATGCCAAATCTTATAAGAGGAGGAACCAACTGCTACCGGTGGATACGTGGAGGCTGAGCTGGAGCTTCAGTTCAAGTCAAATACCAAAGCTAATCTCATGCGCTACCTTATCATGAGTGCACGCTTCTGTGCACCGGACCACGAGCCGCTGTTCCATTGTTTTAAAAAACAAAGTGAGGGTTTACAGACCAGGCTGGTTTCTGACTGTGCTGCTCTCACACACACATTCACACTCCTGCAGAGTTTTTCCTGGAGATCATTAAGTTTAGCATCAAAACAGAACCTTTTCTCTGCTCTGCTCTCTAAAACGGGACAAATTTCCAGTCACTCAATAATAAAAGCGGCCCAGTTTGACAGAGAGCAGCATGAGTGTTAAATCCAGACAGGAAAAAAGGTTTATTATTGGATCAGGAGGTTCCTCTGGCCAGGGGGAGCAACCCTGGCTTGGGGGTGATTGCTGTTCTTTCTAAGGAGAAGGTCACTGTTCTGCCGTCCGTCCAGCGAGTGTCCTGTCCTTTCCCACCCAGCTGAGAGACTCTGTGGACACACAAGCCGTGTCAGAGCAGCCAGAGAACTCCCTCTGTGCTCCTCACAGCTTCCCAGATCAAACATGATCAGCAGAGATGACTTGAACTGTGAGTATCGGACCAGAACCGGCGCTATTTGGTCCCACCTGCTGTCCCGCAGAGAACCAAACGTCCCTGTGAGCAATTCTCTGGGCAGCTCGTACGTTCATGGGACACACCGACAGGGCTGGCTGCAGCCTGCACGCCACACGCTGCCCTCATTCCTGCGAGGTCAGAGGTCAGAGGTCAGAGCTCATCTGTCCCTTCAGATCGGTCGCCGCTGGAGGAACGGAACAAAGCTCCCCACACCCCAGAGACTGGCACAAACATCAGATTAGGATCCCGTCAGATCTGTCCAGCCTGTGACAGCAGCCGCGACGGCCGTGAGGGAACGGCTGACACGTCCCGCCCACGTTTGCGTCCACGTCGCTCACACACCAGAAGATCGGCCATCGACACCGCCGGCGTTCAGGCAGCAGTGGGATTTCTGCATTTCTGCAGGAGAGCGACGCAGCGGACATGCAGGAGGAGAGGAAGAAGAGCAGGAGCTGAAGTGAAGAAGCACCAGCGTGGGAAGAGCAAATAACAGGGATGATGGAGCGGAGAGAGGAGCAGAGGCAGGAGAGGAAGAGCCTGGGGAGTTTTCTCCAAGACTCATTATCACCCCCCAGGTACTCCCTCAGTCTCTGGAGCTCAGAGGAACCCAGAGACGATGCTCCAACCATACGTGGACACGAGGGTGGGACTGCAGCCCCGGCTCTGGAGCGCTCCTGCTCATACCTGTCAGGCGTGAAGACGTCACATCCCTGTCAGAGAAACCATGGCAACAGCATCACACCTTTCCAGGTGCTGCTGAGGGAACTGATCAGCCGCACCTGGAGGTCTCCTGATGAGACAACAGAAGCATTTTGTCCAAAAAGCCACTCAAAGGTGTGGCTCGGCGTGAGGTCACCTGGGCTGCAGCTTCCCAGGTGACACACCTCTCATGCTGCCTTCACGTCCATCCAGACGTCAATCAAACCTTCGTCCCCGCGCAAAATGTCCTCGTGCCAGAAGGTCATATTTAGACACAGATGTCCCCAAAGAGCCGCACGTTTCCGTCACAGACACGCTGAAATAAGCTGTTGTTGTCGGAGCGGCGTTACCAAGGCGTCATGGGCTTCCAACGATCTGAGAGGAGGTCCAGCGTCGGTGGACGGCCTCCTGCCCCTGGCTGCCGGAGGGGTTTCCCACAAATATCCTGATCAAAGCAGCACACACACACACACACACACACACACACACACACACACACACACACACACACACACACAAATTGTAACATATAAATTGTTGAATAAGGGCCAAAGAACACCAGCATGAGAGAATCCAAAATTCATGGGTTTGCTGCAACTGAAGTCAAATTAATTGTACGAATCAAAAGTACGAATCACAGAAATGCATCGACTTTGCTGGCAGTTTCCATGGTGACTAATGTAACACAGTGTTTCACTGTGTTGAAATCCCACCAGAGGCCTCCTGCTGCCGAACAGGACACACACACACACACACACACACACACACACACACACACACACACACACACATCCAACATGGCGCCTTTTATTCAGTTATTTGAACTGCAGCTGGATTACGTGAAGCGAAAACACATGAGGAGCGTCGCAGTCTTGTCTGCTAATCCAGGTTGTTTCTCAGCGTCATGCAGGGTTTAATCACGTGCGCGTGTTCTGAAATCTGAGCGACGTGTTTGTCGTTCTAAATCCCCCAACTCGCCGACTTTCATTTGTCCTCATGCTATAAGGTAAAACAGAGATAAGCAGCTGTGACCGACGGGGGAAACCTCCGGTTTGGTGGGCTAATGAGCGGCGTGCACGCGGCACCGCAGGTCAGCGCTTATCAACGCCAAAGAAACCTGCTCAGCAAGAGCGTCTGAAGTTCAGAGAACGTCTCTGTCAACCATGGCTAAAACTCAGACTTCCAAAAAGATTCTGGAAAAACAACGTTTGCGTGTCCAAATCAGCCAGTCTGGCTGCTGAGCGAAGCCCAGCCTGACGACTGAAGACGGTTCACGTCCTGCAGACACGTCTGACCTTTAGATCAGCGTCTATCACGGCCAACGTCGCCCCCCTCTGTGCTGAGAAAACCAGGAAAACGAACGCTGTGAACCGGCGATCAACACCATAACTAAAGATGAGGTGGAAATGTCCCCCTCCGTGCTGGTGGAGGCCCCCGTAAGGACGCTGGAGGCCCCCGCCTCTGCTGGCAGGTCCCACTGAGCCACAGCCGCTCCTGGACCAGGATGAAGCTGCGGGACATAAATATTCCAACTGTGGAAGGTTTTTCCACAGAGAGGATCTAAAGGAGAAGGCAGACAGCCCAGAGCTACCTTTCCTCTGTGATGGTCACACTTGACGGGTAATAATGAAAGCGCTCAGGAAAGATTGGGCTGAGGAGGCGTTTTTAACCGCGCTGAAGATCCGCTGTGCTCACGTAAACCTCTTTCCCGAGGAGTTCAGATTCGTCAGTATGAAATTGGATTTACTCACTGACAGAAAAATCGTTGCCAATGATGGATATTTTCATTTTGGCGCCCCAAAGTCCAGCCGAAGTGCAGGCTTGTTTGGGAAGAGCCACAAAAAAAGGAGGAAAGAAGTCGCCCCCAAACAGCTTCAGCAACTCTGCTCCTGATGGAAGGATTCAAAACACAAGTCAGAGCTTCGGCTTCACAATCAGATCAAATTAAACAAACGTGATCACGAAACCAACTAAAGGCTGAGCTGGACTTTGGTTCCTGAGCTCATTCAGCAATTTGAAGTCCTTCAGCAGCAAGAAAGAGAGGAAGAGAGAGGCAGCAGCTGGCCTGATGTGACCGTCCTGCCGGTTGGGGCGATTGTCGGGGTATTAAACCAACCACAGGCTTCATTCTCCAGAGTGTCAATGTGACAAACATCTTCCTCAGTGTTTTGGATGAAAGTGCCAGAAGAGGCGACTCGTCAGCTGTCAGAGTCCAACATGGAGCTCATCTCCTCATGGAAATGTTTGATGGCTCTTCCCATGCTGGCCCCAGACTGGGAGGACTGGGTTCCTGTGATATGGGCCCAATCTGACAGCAAACAACCAGGCCCAGCAGTAAATATTGATTCCCGCTTTGAAGCCTGGTTGCTGTTCCATCGCTGTCAAAACGTACGCTTGAAATTAAATTCTGCCGGCAGAAACATTAATGTGTGTTTCCAGGAATACAAACTCTGCTGGTTGGGGGATTTTTGCCCTGATGCCTGCACATTAAAACAGCACCAGTCAGCAGCAGCCTGAAAGACTCGTTTTCAACACGTTTTCTGTTTGTGAACAGTTTACGTTCATGGAGGAGTTTTACCCATCATGCCTCCTGGTGTCGCCTCCTCCCGCCAGCGAACATCTTCCGCCTCCAGAGAGATGAAGGCACACAGCCGCAGGTGCTCGGCCGACCTGACACACGCAGACTGCGTCGCTTTGTTCCCTCCTTCCATTCCATCTCCTCCTCTGTCGGTCGGCCTGATCTCTGACCCGTTATCTTCGTCTTCCTGTGAGCATCTGCCAGCAGAGCAGCAGCAGCACCAGTCAGAGCTCCGCCGTAAGATCTGTCAAAGCTCTTCATCCTCCCTCATCATCCTCACCCCCCTTTGTCCTCCCTCCCTGTGGAACGCCTCGGGGCCAGCCGGCTCCAAATGTCAGCGTCAGCATCACATTGGCCCCGAGCCCAGCGCCTGCAGCCAGGTGCAGCAGGCGTGGCTGCAACCACCACCTGCGCCGCCTCCGTCCAGGCATCAGGACTTGAGCGGAGGCGTCCGAGCTTCAGTCAGGCCGTCAGCAGGCTGTCAACAGCTGGTAAATCTGAGGTTAGTGGAGCCATTCACACACCTGTGGAGCCGCCTGACATGAGCGATGACGGGCCTGTGGATCACCGCAGCAGCTTCCCCGTCCACATCTAGTCAGCGAAGAGCTGCTGGGTTTCCCGCACGTTTGATTCGGAGTCGCCGGCCTCCTGCCGGCTTCCAGCTGGACCACGGCGGACGCGGCGAGTCCCACAGACGTCCCTCTGCTTCAGAGAGAATGAGCATCATTACAGCCCAACGCTCCGGGCCCATAAATAATGCAGAGGTATTAGATGAAGATCATTTTCCTCTTTTTTTACACCCGACACGTCCGTCCCATTTGCAGGAGTTAATGTTCCCGACATCCAGCAGCATCACGGAGGGAGTCTTCCACCGTCGCTCCACGGTAATCACACCTTTCCTTTCAAAGGTTGATGAGGGTTAATTACCTGCAGGGTGGTTTGGAGCAAGAAAGGAAACAAATGCTGATGCATCCCACATGAATTCTGCCGTCCCACGCTGGAACACGTGTTTGACCTCCTGGCTGGGACTGACTGTGCTAACCACGTAGTCCCCGTGCTGCGGCACTGGTAGCACACATTAGGTCAATGACGCACAAACAATACAGATCGTTCCTACAAGCTGCTAAAATGTCTTCCTCCCTCCAGGCAGCTGCGAGCTTCTCCCTCTTCTATCTCCCATCCTAAAACTGTGAAATGGCATCTCCAAAGCCTAAAACACTAAAGACGTGTTCACGGTTTGATTTTCCACAGACTAATTCTTCTGCTTCTTTGAGAATTAGTGTGAACATTCATCTACTTGTTGAACTGAAAAAGCAAAATATGAGGAAAATGAGCTTTTAAATGAAAACAGTTTCCCTGAGCTGTCAAATGGGCCAGCAGCAGCTCTCAGCTGCGCTCTTCGTCTCTTTGGAGCCTTCGAAGGTTTTTAACTCGTCAATCCAACACAACCCAATTAATTCAGCGGCAGTGAGGAGTGAGACTTTTGTCTTTTTTTCCATTGTTTCCGCGTTATCGGCGGCTCGCCAGTGGCTGACTGGCTTCAGCTCACACACGTCATCTCATCTCCGCAGAAGATCGGAGGTTTTGTTGCAGCCGTCGTTAAAAAGCCAAAACCACAAGACAGAAACGCTGATGGATCCGCTCAAAGGCGTCATTAGATTGATATGAGGCATCAAAGATGATTCAAGGCTGCTGATTCCATCAGTGAATGTAGATGAAGGCGCCTCCTCCTCATCCTCAACTTATCTAAATGTACTCAAATGATTCATGAATCGATCAGTTTGCTTCCAGAATCGAGTTATGAGGAGCGAAAACCTCTGTGAAGAATGTTCTCAGGTGAGACAGACTGGGTTTTTCATACCAATGTGACCTTTGCGTGTGTGTGAACCTCGTTACAAACAGCTGATAATGTGATTAACCGAAGATACCACCCC
>BJFM01006116.1:0-10611 GCA_016586285.1 Arothron firmamentum
CTCTTCCTGCTCCAGCACAAACATGTGGTGGTTGAAGAACTGCTGCAGCTTTTCGTTGGTGAAGTTGATGCACAGCTGCTCAAATGTGTTGAACTGTAAGGATTAAAAAGAAAGGTTATTTCCATGTTCTAACTAGATAAAAGTTAAGGTGAACAATTGGTTCTGCATCTCAGTCTGTATTTTAGTCTCTTTTTTTTTCAAAAAAAACCACACAATTATTGAAATAAAAAGAATCAACTCACATCAAAGATTTCAAATCCAGCGATGTCCAACACACCAATGAAGTACTGGCGAGGCTGCCTGGTGTCCAGTGATTGGTTGATTCTCAGCACCATCCACAGGAACATCTTCTCGTAAACTGCCTTAGACAGTGCACCGATAGCATACTGTACCTAAAATCCAGAATGATTTGAAATTACATATAAAAACTTGTTTCATTTTTTCTTACGGTGTTCACAAAGCTACAACGCTATTTGTGCTAAACGAAAAGTAAAAACTGCAAATTTCTGCTTGAATAACTAATTATTTTCTGGTAACAAATGTATTCTAGCATCTAAGCTAAAAGTAGCATTTCTACATAGATGTACAGTTTGAACTGTACTGATTTACAGGTATGCAATTGTTCCAGTTTAAATTATGACCCCAAAATCTTGAAACGTAAAAGGGAAAAACATTTGGAGTTGAATTATATTCTTGTTTTAAATTCTGATGAGAATAACATCATATGTGACTCTAATCATCTGTCATGCAATTTCTTTTTTCCAATTCAAACCGTGACTAAAACGCATTTATATTTCAGAAAGAAAAGGTATAAAAATGGAAATAACAGTGACTGTAATTTCCTTATCATTTGCTTCTCAACCTCAGCATTCCTCTTACTTGCTGGACGTTTTGTCCCTTGGTGACCCACTCGTTCCCGACTTTGACCCTTGGGTGACAGAGACCTTTGATGAGGTCAGCGGAGTTCAGGCCCATCAGATATGCAGCTTTGTCAGCATCTGGAACAGGAAAGTGAATGTTGTAAGCGTGCCTCCTGAGGCCAGAGCCAGACCTTAACCAACCGATCTTCTCTCACCTTCAGTTCCATCAGCCTCCGCCTGCTCCTCTCGCTGCTTCTGCTTGTACTTCATGTTGCCGTAGTGCATGATGGCACCAGTAAGCTTGTACACGGAGTTCTTCTCCTCTTGAGTGAATCCCAGCACATCAAAGGCACTCTGAGAAAGACATTATGATTATGTCTTGGGCACTAATTCATTAAAAATAATAAAATGACAAGAGTTACAGTCTCCAAGCCATCAGGACTGATATTTGCCTTCTAATCAAGTAGGTGGCTCAGTTATTTCATGTATTCCAAGATGTTTGCTTATTTTTCATTTTACATGACTTTAGCCAGAAATTAATATTTTCAATCAGCATCACTATTTTTTTTATCACACTATGGATCTGAATGTACAGTATTAATATTACTGTATTATTAATTTAATACAGTATCTATGTTATTAACGTTCACGTTCATCTCATTGCCGACCGCCAGGGGGAGCCAGAGAGCCTTAGAAATTGTACAGCTGATGAGGAAAAAATAAAATAACGAAACTGAATAAAATTTTCTTCAAGCTTATCTTATAAAATATAATCTATAATAAGATAACACTAAAATCGTATCTGTTTTTTCTGATTGCCTGAGTGTGACATCATAATCTGTGTTGACCTGGTTTGCGGCTGCCGTCGAGCTGATCTGATCCTCAAACTAGCGTGTAGCTAGTTAGTGCAGAAATAGAAAGATTTTTTAAATGAAAAAGTCCCAAGGAACAGACTGACAGACTTGCTGCAGCAAGAAACTAAAAACTCCTGGCCAAATAAATGCAAATATGGGGCAGCAGACAGCAATTCTGGCTTTACAGCTACACAAAAAATGGCTACGATTGCCCAAAATATGTCCTCTGCCTGGAGACTGACTCAATGAGTGTTTAAAACTCTCAAAGCTTCACCCACCCAAAATCAGTAGACCTGAAGAGCATTTAAGCATAATTACAGAATTTTGAATAAAAGTAAGCAATTATGTTCCAAAAGTTGATGATTCTTTATATATTTTGTCTTGTTTTCAAAGCGGATCCCCAACCAGAGGCTAGTGCTGTTTGGGGGCTGGCTTTTTCCTTATATTTGTCATGACTGGTGCGATTAGCAGCACATTAGCTTTAACACAAACGACAGATTTCCATCTGCACATAGAAAGGTGCGCGTGTCTACTCACATCCGTAGCCATCAGCTCCTCTGCGTCGTTGATAGATGGCACAGTTGTCTCTCCTTGGGAGATGTAGGCGTAGTCGTAGGGGTTGTTGGTGATGAGCAGCATCTCTGAAAACCCCAACGCAAACGTCAGATTCCTGTCAGAGATCTGGGAATGTACCTGCGTGTTGTTCCGGCTTCCAGGGCCGCTGATAATTGCTTACCCAGCAGTTCAGGTTTCTTCTGAGACAGAATCTGATAGAAGATGTGATAATCCCGCTCAGCTTTGAGCTGAAAGGTGACTCGAGACTTTTCCAGCAGATCTGTGGTCAGACAGTATTTGCATTGTAGCGGTCACCAGAACGAGAGGAACTGACAGAAGTGGAGCTGCTTACATGTCTCAATATCAGCTGAAGCTAGTTTTCCACTGGCTGCAAAATGAATCCGGATGAATTTGCCCTAAAACAGTTTCAGCAGACAGAAACTGGTGAGGCAGAGCAGACACAGAGGGCTATTTTATCCAGGAAAAAAAACATACAAATCTGGAAGAGTTGTCGTTCCTGATGGTTTTGGCGTTACCAAAGGCTTCTAAAGCTGGGTTAGCCTGGATGATTTGATCCTCCAGAGTACCCTGAAAACACAATTAACACTCCACTCACTCAGCATGAAGCTCTCGGGGCTGGGAATGATGTTTTATTCATTCACGTATCAGTTATGACCTTTTTCTCAGCGCCTGTCTCCTTCTTTCCACCTCCGGCAGCAATACTGGCAAAGTACTGGATGACTCTCTTTGTGTTGACAGTTTTCCCAGCACCAGATTCTCCGCTGAAAACACCAAAAACATTCTGTTCTCTGGCGTTCTACCCTCTCTCTGAGTCTTTTGCAGTCAACAGGAGAGTCGTTCATAGAATTACAGCATCAGCGTCACTTAAATATCCGTCATGGTGTCAGTATGAAGCCCGAGTTCAGTCCACACAAACGACAGAACAGAACAGAGCACTCACGTGATGAGGATCGACTGGTTTTCTCTGTCTGTAACAAACACATGGACTTAAGGATTCTGGCCTTTGTTTTAAAAAAAAAAAAAGATCTAAACATTGGAGAAGTTAAATTAAATTACCAGTTAGCATGTACTGGTAGGCGTTGTCAGAGATAGAGAAAATGTGAGGAGGAGCTTCAGTCCTCTTCTTTCCTCTGTAGGCCACGACCACTTCCTGGTTGTAGACCGGCAGCCACTTGTAGGGGTTGACAGTCACGCAGAAGAGCCCAGAGTAGGTCTACCATGGCGAAAGATGGAAAATGTTCAAGTGCCAGAGCCTCGTGGACACTGGAGGGTCAGACATCAGCCTTACATAGATCATCCACGCTGCGTAACGCTCTTTGAGGTTGTACAGCACGGCGGGCTCGTGGAGGAAAGTGAACATGGCCATGTCTTCAATCTTGTCAAACTTGGGTGGGTTCTGCGTGTGCACGTCACACTCCTTCACTGTGGCCGTCTGAAAGTGGAGACAAAGCTTCAACACACAGGTAAAGGTTTGGGGAAACTATCGAACAACAACTTTCAGGGTTCTGGGACACAACTGGTCCTTCTGGTGTGGACAAAGAACCTTTGAAATGCTGCATCCTGGACTTGGGTGGTTGTTTATAGTCTACATGTGAATATGCTTTAATTTATTAATCTCTGCAGAGAAATGAGTGTTCAGGAGGTCATCTATGATGGCGAGCAGCCCGCCTTCACTCAGAAGGCTAAAAGCAGCCCTGGAGAGACTCCGCCTCAGCCTGACAGATGGACTTCCATCAAGCGCCTTCATCCACCCACCTTCCCCTTCTCAGTCTGGACGGTGACTTTGTCACCCTCGCGGCTGCTGATGGAAGCCTTCACGTATTCGTCCTCCGGATCTGGAACGAAGCACTCCTTCTTCATGTCGAAGGGGCGTGTCTGAGCCTCCAGACGCTCGCGGTCAGATTTTCTCAGGTACGGAGCTGCTGCCCCAAACTCTTTCATGGCAGCGTCGCCCATTTTTGTGTCTACAGAAAGACAGAATTTCACTGGTTTAACTGTGGACCTAAAAATATTTTTGCATGTTCAGACTGTTTTGTTTCTTTTTTTGTTTTCCTACAGATCAATACAATAGATGTTAAAGCAGCTGTAATAACTTTTTTCTGTCTAATATTTCAATATTTTCTCACAGAAATCTGATTTCAATTAGATTTTTCCCCACTGTCCTCACACGCCCATAAAAATAAAACAAAAGAAAACCCTGAGGAATTACTTAAAGTTCATCATTTCATTTAAATTTCTAAATATCATGATGCAAAATAACTGAAAAGTAAAAAAAATCTGCAATGTAAGCAGCTCAAACAAGACAGTACAGCTGGTTATTAACTCACTTGGGTCAGGTTAGGGTTAGGGGTTAGGGACTCACCTTATCAGTCCCTGCTGAGGCGTTCGAGGTGTGATGTTGCTGTAGAAATTTAAACGACAGTGATGAGACAACTGCGCATCTACAGACAAATGCAAATCGACAGTGTAATAACACTGTAATAGTGCAGGCTTTGTCTATGCACCTTACCTTGAGACAGAATGGTGACCTATGGGGGGGGGTTCACCATCAGTGCCCCTTTTAAACAAAGCCCCTCGGCCAAATATGGAGGAGCGTTTGGGCTGCAGGAATGTTATTGTGTCTGAGTGGTGGGGGTTAATGAGCAGCAGAGGGCAGTATAGAAATCAGCAGGTCAGGCTCTTATCAGTGATTGGAGTCTACTGGCATGGCCATATTTGGAGCTCTGCGCGGTGTGACGATTAATCGTAGGTATCCTTCAGCAGGGGGGCGCAGATCCGCCTTTAAATAGACGCAGGCAGGAATTCCGCTCTCCTCATCCCTGACAGTGCTTCTGTTACAGCAACAATGGTGGTTCCATCCTCTGACTTTAGCCGGCAGAATCCTCCCCGATCTGATCCTCCGCTTAAGTATTTTTATTATTAGATAGGTTAGATTACCAGGTTTGCACCTGGCAGAGGCTAAGAGTGAGACAGCACCAGGGACAAACCGAGGTTAGGACCATCGAGGACCTTCAGGCAGCAGCAAACAAACAAACAAACAAACAAACAACCTCACGGCAGCTGGATCAAAGCTCCGCCGCCACATTCATGAGGGTTCCACTGCTCAAGAAAATGGCTCATCCATCAATACCTGGACCAGAACCGCTCTACACCTGGACCAGAACTGGTCAACACCTGAGCTAGAACCGCTCAACAGCTGGTCCAAAACCATTCAACATCTGAGCTAGAACCACCCAACACCTGAGCCAGAACCGCTCAACGCCTAGACCAGAACCGCTCTACACCTGGTCCAGAACTGGTCAAAACCTGAGCTAGAACCACTCAAAACTTGAGCTAGAATTGCTTAGTAACTGAACCAGAACCACTCCTGAGCACTCCTACACCTGAGCTAGAGCCAATTAACACCTGAGCTAGAACCAATCTACACATGGACCAGAACTACTCAATATCGGAGCTGAGGCCACTCAATGCCTGAGCAGGAATCTCTTAATACCTGAATGAGAGCCGCTCTACACCTTGACCAGTACCAGTCCACACCTGAGTCAGAACCACTCTGTGTCTGAGCAAGAACTAGTCAACACCTAAGTCAGAACCGCTGAACCAGAACTGCTCAACACCTGAGCCAGAACTACTAAACACTGGGCCAGAACTATGCACACAATGCCTGAACCAGAACCCCTGGAATCCTGAAGTAGAACCCCTGGAAGCCTGAGCTAGAACCACTCAATGCCTGAACCAGAACCATTTAGACTCGGAGACACTTTTGTTGAAGGAGGTGAAATATAAACGAAATGTTTTTGACCTTTTTACTTAATCAGCTGATCACATCAGAATTAAATGAAAGACTATTTATTGTTTTTAAAATCAACCGGTAGATTAGCAGCAAATAAAAAATGTAATTCTGAACATAAAAATCAGTGTTTTTGTGACAAAGCACAACTGAAGATATAGAAAACATAAGAGATATTTTGAGGAGTGAGTCATCGCGGGGTCTCCATTACCCAGAAGGCTTAGGTGAAGGCATTGCTAGCATATTGTGTTTAGCTATCACAGAATGGACTATGCAGTAAGACAAACATCCTTCTAAATAAAGAACATTAGCCTGCACGATTAACCAGGCGACAAGTGTGAGACGCACAAATGGAGGTCTGAGATGCAGTCATGAAATCACGGCGCTGATGTCAAGGTCAGAGCAAAAGGCCATTTCTCTTTGTGTGGCAGCAGCCAGTGAAACTGGAGCCTCTGGAAACAGTCCTGGGGACACGCCATTGTGTCTTTGAGGACAAAGATAACTGTGTGAAATTCCAGCCCAGAAGCCTGCACTGATTGAGGAGAACAGCCCTGGAGGCCCTCAGGGTCCTAGCTGGGGTGAGGTATGCGTCTGTCCTTTTACAAAACATTTTAGAAAAGATTTCATATTTAACGTTGCTGTTAAAGATCCACAGGTGTGCAAACTGTCAGCCCGACGTGTGCCAGCTCACCAGAAAAAAATAATAAAAACTACATCCGCGTCATTGAAACTACAGCTAATCATTTCCTGCATTCTATATTTAAACAGCAGCTGTGGGTGACACAAGTTAATTTTTTTTTAAATTTGAATTGTTCTGGTGTACTTTAGAGCAGTAAGGCTCACAGGCGGGAGTGTGTGGAGCATCTACAGTATAATGTAAATCTTGGATACAGCATCACTTAGGGCTACTTGAAAGGTCATGAGATAAAGCAAAGGTCAACAAGAGGTGACGAGTGTGGAGATTATCTATGTGCTTTAAGTGTTACTGACAGACAGCGTCAGGGTGCAGATGGAAGTGACAGATTCCCCGGGCCTGCTAAAGACCTAGCTAAGACAACACCAACCTCACGGGTCACACCCACATCGCTGAAAGAAATAGCGTTTAGATATAGTGTTGATGTGAATAAACAACTGCTTCAAACTTTTATCACCTAAGGACATAATGCTGACTAAGTTTCCTTTGAGTGAGCTGTCATGGTTAGTTTTTGTTTGGTTTTTTGGTGGGGTTTTTTTGTTTGTTTTTTTGTTTTTTCACTAGTTATTGCTATTTTATATTATGTAGTATATTGAGTCCTGTATCTGTTATATGGGTTAGACTTTCTTGTTCAAACCCCAACGACAGCCTGAGCCAGCAGAGCTGAGCTGAGAGCACCAGATTTATCGTCTTGTTGGGTCTAATTATAGAAACGGTGAATTAGTCCTTCTTTGGTTACTAACAGGGTGGGCTCAGACTTCCTGGTAATCATGCTGACAATCTGTCACACACACACACACACACACACACACACACACACACACACACACACACACGTGCTGGGGGTGCAGAGGTGTTTATACGTGTAGCTGATTGTCTACTTATCGAGTTCAGAACATGATGCAATAAATAAAGACTCAAAAGCTTTTCTTTCGCCTTCCAACACCTGCTTCCTCCTCCTTCCCCCTCCTCCTTTTGCTTCTTTCTTCTTCCTTCTCTTCATCAAACCCTTCCTCCTCTTCCTCCAATGCCGTCCTCCTCTCCTACCTGCCTCCCTTCCTCCCCCTTCTTCCTCACCTCCTCCTCCTTCTTTCCCCACCTCCTCCTCCTTCTTCCGCTCCTTCTGCTCCCTCCTCCTGTCGATCCCCCTCTTCCCCCTCCTCCTTCTTCTTCCTTCTCGTCATCCCTCTTTCTCCTCCCCCTCCTTCCCCTCCTCCTCTCCTCCCCCTACACCTGCTCCTAATTTCTCCTCCTCCTCACCCCAGCTTCCTCCTCCTTCCTCTCTTAACTATAGTTTGAAGTTAAATTCCAGCGTAGCGATTTTTATGTGTAAACCTCCAGAATACTGACGTTACTGAGGACTCTTTAAATGTAAATTCAAGTAAAAAAAAACATACGATGGCAGTGGTGTTTTGCTGACTGATTGTGTGGTGCAACAGGGAGGACTGGTCTTTACTGGGCAGCTGCAGCTGATTACTGTGTGGTTTTAAGGGCTGCCTGAGCACTGCTTTATTGTTGACCTTGGTAGCTGGACTCTTGGGATTTCTTTTTTTCTATTTAAAGAACAGAACATTTGTTTTATTGCTGTTTTAGGAATATTTTTAGGTCCCAAATGGAAGATCTTAAAATGGGCTGAGTTTAATCTCAGAACATTATTAGCAACGAGCCAGGTTGGATCTCAGTTTTATTTTAAAATTATTAAGGGGAAATGTTGTGTTAAGTAGCTGATAAATGGGTGAATGTTAAATTTGATATAGAAACATTCTTCACTAACAGGCAAAATAGCTGCAAATTCTAACTTGACTTTTAATATAAACATTTTTGACAAGATCGTTTTTTTGGGGGGGGGGGGGGAGTATAGTTTTCCAACTTTTTGTAATTTATTTTTGTCATTGTTCTTCCATTTTCTCATAAATTACTTCAAGAAATTTTAATGATGAAAAATATGTTGAAGTAGAATGTGATTATTCTAGTGGTGTGATCTTTTTCCACACCAAACATATGACAGCTTTTATTTCAATAAAGAAGGCGTTTGGTTAAAACATAAAAAAGATAAAACATAAGGGGAAAAAAAACCCCAGCAGGAAACAACATTTTGCAGCACATTCATCAGAATTTATTAAGCATCTGAAGCCCTACAGGTTGGGAATATATGGGAATAATAGTGATATATGAAGGGGTCTATGATGCGCAGCAGGCAAAAGGATTTCTGCAGGCTCCAAAGCTTCACTCCTCATCAAAGCCTTTCTGTTGCAGCACAAGTAGGGAAGGAAAAGGAAAAGAGAAAAAGAGCATTTAGGTCCTTGGATTAGTATTGCAAAATGCAAGAATGCATGAAAGAGCAGAGCAGCTTTAGAGTGGAGGTATGTTAACGCGGCAAGCTCAGATTTCTTCATCTGCTGCTGGGAAAAGATAATTGAGCTCAATTATTGATCTGCGACTGTGAAACTGCTCTATTTGTACTCTCCTAAATCTAGTAAAGCAGGGTGTTGATTCGTGAAAGAGGTGTCGGCAGTGACTGATGTCACTGAATTAAACGGGACTGAAAGGCTTTAAGGAAGGAAACGTTCAAAGCAGCTGAACGTTCATGTAAAATCCTGCCTTTGTCCTTGGAGATGGCTGAGAATTGATCCGAAAATCATCATTCTGAGCCAGACGGCCTCATCTTCAGATGCCGTTTAAATGTTATACTCAGAGTCACACAGAAGGTCATTAATTCGATTTATATTATTATTATTTGTTCTTATTATTGTGTTAGCTACATTGATTTGATTCCGAGTGGAGTTCAGCAGAACTAATCATGGCTCTGAAAGTGGTGCAGAAGTTCTCCAGTTCTGCAGGCAGAGCAGCCAGACATTCAGGCTGCTCTGAATCTTTCATTTTGAATTTTTGCGTGTTAAAGAACGCAGAAGTTAGTGCAGCCAGCGCAGGTCAGCCATGTGCTGGAATCGTGCTGCAAACCTTGGCGCCAGTGTCACGGCTCTTGATCCGCAGCTTGTTGACTTGACTCTCAGCAATATCGGCTCTTTCTTCAGCTTCATCCAGCTCATGTTGGAGCTTACGGAACTTGCCAAGATGAACATTTGCCTGTTCCTCCTGTTGAGGTGAAAGGGTGAATGTGACGCCAGGTGGGGAGTGGGAGCGGCTGAAGAAAAGACCAGACAGTTCCAGACTTACGGCTTCCTCCGCGACTCTCTTGTAGGATTTAATTTTCATCTGCAGTTTATCGACCAGGTCCTGGAGTCTGGCAATGTTCTTGCGGTCCTCCTCAGTCTGGAAGATAACCTCTTTAGACAGGAGATATAGAAACCCAACATGCACATACTGTGAGTGCTTAGTTTACCATACCTGATAGGTGAGCTCCTTAATGCGTCTCTCATATTTACGGATGCCCTTCGCAGCTTCACTGCTTTTTTTCTGCTCCATTTCCACCTCATTTTCCAGCTCCCTCACCTGGCGGAAGGCCATAGAATCACAGTCTTTATTGAGAATGAACAGGTTAATTGTAATGTGACACAAGTTTGGCCTTTTCATGTGCATTCGTGTTTAGCAAAATGACTTAACAACAATCAGATGTAATGCTTGCATGTCATGTTATGCATTTGGGAACATGGATAAAGAGGTCATTGTATAGGAATATAAATATTTCCTTCCATTCCACAAAATGTTCACAAAGCATCTCACCCTGGCCTCCAGCTTCTGGACCTGCTTCTTGCCTCCTTTCATGGCGATCTGCTCAGCTTCATCCAGACGGTGCTGCAGGTCTTTGATCGTTTGCTCCATGTTCTTCTTCATGCGTTCCAGGTGAGCGCTGGTGTCCTGCTCTTTCTTCAGTTC
>BJFM01006119.1:0-11922 GCA_016586285.1 Arothron firmamentum
GCCTGTGCCGGGACCTCTTTGGCCTTCCGGCGAACCCCTAACACCTAACCCTAACCAACCCTAACCCTAACCCTAACCCTAACCCTAACCCTAACCTAACCCTAACCCTAACCTAACCCTAACCCTAACCCTAACCCTTAACCCTAACCCTAACCTAACCCTAACCCCTAACCCTAACCCTAACCCTAACCCCTAACCCTAACCCTAACCCTAACCCAACCCCTAACCCTAACCCCTGACCCTAACCCTAACCCTAAGACCTGAGCCTAACCCTAAGACCTGAGCCTGAGCCTAACCCTAAGCCCTGACCTTAACCCTAACTCTGACCCTAACCCCAGAACCGGACCCTAACCCTTACCCTAACCCCAGGCCTTGGCCCTTGCCTTGGCTCCTGTTCTGTCGCGGACCCTGACCTGCAGGACTGGAGGGGAACTTGGCGCGTGGATGGAGGTTGAGGACTGTGCCTGTGCCGGGACCTCTTTGGCCTTCCGGCGAACCCCTAACACCTAACCCTACCCCTAACCCTAACCCCTAACCCCTAACCCCAACAAATCAGAAAAGCGGAAAAGCGGAAAAACATTGCAGAAAAGCAGCCCATTCACCCATCAAAAAAAAAAATACTGGAATTCCAAAGCATCTGAACCACAAAACAATTAAACAGCAGAAAAGACATTGTTTAACATTAATTTAATTCAGCATGATTTACCCAAAGTGTATCCTGCCTCCCGCCCGCTGGGATAGGCTACAGCATTCCCCTGCGACCCATGTGTGGATTAAGCAGGTAAAGAACATGGATGGATGATGGATTGGTTAATCCAGAATTGTAATTTTCACTTGAACCAGCATCATACATTTAAACCAGCATCAGAAATTGATTTAAAACAGCAGGGTTATTAAAATCAACAAAAGCGGAGTAATACATGAGGCAGCAGCAAGTTCACACACTCCCCAAAACAATTAAACAGCAGAAAAGACATTGTTTAACATGAATGTGATCCAGCATTCCCCTTTTAATTTCAACCACCATCATACACTAAAACCAGCAACAAGTAACCACAAAGCAAGTGACACATCACAAATATAATAAAAGCAACATTATGAGCTAAACTAAAATTAGATGCCTTTGTCCATGGAAACAAATCAGAAAAGTTGTAAAACATTAAAGAAAAGCAGCCCATTCTCCCAGGAAAAAAAATAAAAAAAAAAGTGGATTTCGAAAGCAGTCATGTCACAAAATTAAAAAGTATAAAACACATCATTCAGCATGCATTTAATCCAGCATTATAATTTCAACCAGCATCATACATTTAAACCAGCAGCTGAAATTGATTTGAAACAGCAGCAGAAACTAACCAACAAGTAACCACAAAACAAATGACAACTTCAATATTATAAGAAAAGCAACATTATCAGATAAAAACAAAATGGATGCCTTTTTTCCACGAAAAAAAGCATATACAAATAGTAAGACGTTGAAGAAAAGCCGCCAATTCTCCCAGCACGAACACAAAATGGCGCAAATCCGAAGCATTCGCGCCACAAAACAATTAAACCCAAAAGAGACCTCCTTCAACATTTACTCCAACATCATCATTTTAATTTCAAACAGCATCATACACTTAAACCAGCAGCAGTACTTTACTTAAATTAGCAGGATTATTAAATCCATCAAAGAAGAGTTTTACATGACGCACTCACCAGGTAAAAGGCCCTGATTAGAAAACCATCAACCTGAAACTAACCAACAAGTAACCACAAAGCAAATGACATAACTCAAGTATTAAGAAAAGCAACATTATCAGATAAATACGAAGTGGATGCCTTTGTCCACGAAAAAAGCATATAGAAATAAAGAAAAGCGCCAAGAACACAAAATGGCGGAATTCCGACGCATTCCCGCCACAAAACATCTGGTTGTCATAGTTGCAATAAATTATCAACTTTTTTTCTAGCTCCTCTTCAATTGCTACGCTAGCTTTAGTTCATGTCATCTGTTTCTCCAGTACACCCATGTCAGCAATTCTCTTGATCTATACGGAGAGACACACAGTGTTACGACTCAGGCTCAGATGCAACATAGACGAGTCAACAACGGCTGCAAGCAAACTAGGTTTTGAAAACAAAGGAACTAAAGAAAAAGATCAGTGTGGAGGGAGAGAGAGAGAGAGAGAGAGAGAGAGGGAGGAGCCTAGCTGGGCCTTTTAATAGCAGGCAGGTGCCAGGCATCAGGTATTAGGAGAGGCGGAGTTCCATGTCAGAGCCTGAAAAATAATACACACTTGGACGTGACACCCTGTCCCATAAGCAGTTTGTTTAGCAGGACTACAACAACCCCATGAAATCAGTGTCCAGTCACTTACACCTGGACAGGGCATCAACAAGCACATTATCTTTACCACGAATGTGCTGGATGTCCAGGTTGAACTCTCGCAGGTATTTCCACAAGGATCAGAGCACAAGATTATGCAGATTACATGTGAATGGTTATAATGTTCAGAAAATAAACAGTAAAGATATGATCTTGTAGATACAGATTAAAAATGATGAAATCATCAATGATAACATACCAACACAGTACATAAAATGGATAAAATGCATTATGAATGGGATAAAACTCAAACTTATTACTTAATAACTTAGAAATTAAAACATAGAAAAGAACAGGTTGGCAAAATAAAAACATGGAAAAGAAATATTGGCAGAGCATCATTACCATAATGAGGTGTCATGATCAGAATCTACATCCACGGTCAATGTGACCCAACCTTGTATTCCAACTGCCTTGGCTGGACGCCCAGATCACCGCCTGTATCTCTCTCTTCTCCCGTGGTATCTGTAGTCGTCTCTCCAATCTCTCCACACGTCCACTTGGGGCCTCCTGACCCCCACCTCCCTGTAGTGGCGTGGGCTCCACGTTGGGTAATACCTCTCACCGGTACGCCAGCTTCTCCCGGTTTCATATCCTGGCTGAAACCCTGCAGATTCAGTCACCCTCAGGCGGTTGTAGGGCTCATATCTATCTCTCCATGGCCGATCTCCTGGGTGGTTTTCCTTCACAGGCACCTCTGACACCGGATCAGGCCTTGGGCGTGGGGTTCGTCCTGCTGGTTGAACCTCAGAACCCTGGGCTGCCCGCTGAACTGCCTGAGGTTCCTGTTCAGGTGCCATTGAGGTAGACCCTGCACCAAGCCGCCTCATCCACCTTACCTCCCCCTGCCCGGGCGGCCCAGGTACCGCCTTCAGCTTTATGGGGGGCACAGCAGCTGCAGACGGTGCGTCTGTCTGTCTTGACCTGTCTTCCCTCAGGGAAGGCATGGCAGACCTCACCTTCTCTTGACAACACAGATGGAGAGCGTCTGCTGAAGTTTACAGCTGCAGACACTTCTATGTTCTGTGATTTTGAGTAAACAGAGAAAAAAAAAAGGATATGGACATGGCATCCCACTAAAAGAGGAATTGTCAGCTGATTTGTCTCTATGAAAGCTTAGTGAGGGCATAGTCATCATGTTGAAAAATAGGTGGACTCAAAAGCAGGGTGCAAAAACACAAAGCAAACTTTACTGAAAGATATAGAGGAGAGAATCTCCTGGGAAAAATTAAAACTAACTGAAGGAAACACGCAAACTAAATACACTGAGTGACAGTTTAGACAACAGACAGGTGAAAACAATGCATTTTCCCATTAGCATTCTCAGCAATGATTGATCAAACAGTTTGAGACTGTTCTTCCTCTATGCTGACTTTACAAATTGTGCTGAAGTTGTCAAAAAGCTACAAGTTAAACCTTGTATTCTGATCTTACACTATTTCTGATCAGTGCCACCTAGTTAGTGATGACTGACCCAGGCCATGTGTAGCCCACGCAACGTTCGCCCCAACCCAGGTCAGGCCGGGCCACGCTTGGCCCACTGAACACTTGCCGGTGCCATAACTGAGCTGTAAGAGGCTCAGATTAGGGCCAAATGTGTCTGCTATCTGGGTAGGTTTTTATCATCCTAATCCTGATTTGGAATTCAATTTTGACCTAAAATTAATCTCCACATTGATCTGGCCTGTATTTATTTTTCTAAAAATACTTATGGGAGGTGTTTGGAGGTGACTCCGGATGTCATGGAAGAGATTAGCTATCTTTCACTCGAACATGAATTGGAGATTTTCCTCGAAGACCCTGATCCGCATAGATTATTACATCAATACAGTTTCCACTCAAAGCACATCTCTGAAGGCCTGCTGAACTCACAACTACTGAGATTCCACAGACTTTATCTTCACCAGAGGTCATTCATGTCGGCCACCAGGACGCTATTCTCAGGTCCCTCCACTAGAGGGGGATCACGTTCTTTCAGAAGAATGGCGCTGAGAGTTCCCGAGGGTCAGGCCTTTCTCTGCCTCCTCCAGGATCCTCCTGGTGACTATTACTCCTTTCCAGCAGTCCTGCAGATAAAGAGTTTCAGAAATAACTTAAATAAATTTCTCATTAACCACTCCAACTTCTCTGACCACAGAACCGTTACGGTCTACAGAAAATATTAAAAGTTTGCAGGACTTTTTGATCTAAAGTAAATCTTCACGCAGCAGAATTCTTAATCCCTAACCCTAATAGTTTCAACATATCAAATTATACTACATCATTATTTAGTTTAGTTTAATTACTTAATTAATGTATTTACTAATAATTAGCTAATACATCAGAGCCTTCTGGAGAGGAGGCAAAATGTCTTCAAGGATACCTAAACAAGTCCAGCTGCACGCAGAGATTTAACTTTGGACACTTCCTCCTTTCTTTTATCCAGCTCTATCACCTTTATCTTGATGTCACCTGTATCCTTTTTCCTGTCTGGAACTTTGAAAAAGTTCCAGACAGTTTCCAGGTGGAATTCTCTGTTTTCTCTCAAAAATTCCATTTCTGTGCAAGGTCACAATCAAACAAACCAATAGCCATGCCTACAATGTCCATACTGGCAAAGAAGAGAGAGAGTCTTCCTAGAGGAAGGTGTGTTGCAGTAACCCCACCAGGCACAGGTGTGGATCACAAATATGTTGATGAACCTTCCATCCCAGAGGCTGGAATAGAAAATAGGAAACGAGAGCGACACCAAGTGGATGGGAGGGTCATTACACCGATAATAAGAGACATCAGAATCTGGAAGGTGCATCGATCCTATTACCTAATTCTTCTTTCCCAATCTTAATGACATTTCATTTTATGGCCAGAGACCAGAACTGACAAGTGCTGGAGTGTGCTTCTGCTGATTTTGTATTAAACTGTCTAAATATCTTTTTCATGTTAAATCCGAGCCATTTTCTAAGCACGGACACACAAACGCACACACACACACACACACACACACACACACACACACACACACACACACACACACACACACACACACACACACACACACACACACACACACACACGCACACACACATACCTTATTATGGATGGATGGACAAAGGTGTGCTGTGACAGGATGAGTAAACATGCTGGCCATCATCAGAACAACCAGAGATACAGAGCATCTGTTGGGTGGAAGGACCATGCTCCTCCTGGCTCCTCCTGGCCCCCCTTCTGGCTCCTCCTGGTGGTGGACTACATCCCCCTGTCCTGGCCTGGGCGACTGTTACAGCAGGGACCAACAGTCCCAGCCAGCTGATGAGCACGAAGAACAGGCCTGCTGCAGAGAAACACATGCACATAAAATTTTCAATTGTTTTCAAGTTTTAAGAATCATTTGATTAAAATTTAATAGACAAATAATGCAGGTTGAAATTTTGTTATTTACTTATGTTGCTAAAAGTCAATTCGTATCGTTACATTTACATACTTAAATATTAGTAAGAGCAAAAAAATGTAAAAAAAAAAAAAAAAAAAAAAGTAAAATCATTTGTGTGCCCAATGATGATGTTGATAATTATCAGCTAATATTTTGCTGGTACAGATGTTGGCTCCTGTCAGCAGTATAACTGTGGGGAAAAGGCCTGCTAGTCCAATGAAGGCAATACAGCGAGCAGAGGAGAAGGGGGCATGGAGGTGGACAGAGGATTTCCTCTCCCAGCCCTCCAGAACCCTTCAGAAAAATTAACAATTATTGCAAATCTGACTAATTAGGATAAATCAACAGATTCACATCTATAGTGTTGTTACAAATGTTATTCACTTCTGTGATTAGAACGTTTGTAGCTATCAGTGATTTACAGCTAACCCAGAAGCTCATTTATACATCTCTCTCCTTGTCTCTCTTTGTCCATCTGTGTCTCGCTTAGTGTGTGTGTGTGTGTGTGTGTGTGTGTGTGTGTGTGTGTGTGTGTGTGTGTGTGTGTGTGTGTGTGTGTGTGTGTGTTGATGGGTGGAGCTTGTGGGTTATTGTCTGAGGAGGCAGAGGGATAGAGGGGAGGAGGCAGAGGGAGAGAGGGTAGGAGGGAGGGTCAAGTGAGCAAGACAAAGACTGCAGCTGTAAGAGAGAGAGAGAGAGAGAGAGAAAACGAGGCAGACAAAGAAGAGGGAGAAAAACTATTTCTCTTTTAATGTGGGGAAAGAAAGAGGGAGGATTAACTGCATCATATGGAACACACACATTTCACAGACACACAAAACAACTCCACCCGGACCTCCATTTGGATCAGCCGCAGCATCAAGAGCATCGGCAGCAGCAGCAGCTGGAACAGAGGCAAAACCAACGGCATAAAGGGAAAAAGAGAGAGAGAGAGAGAGAGAGAGAAAGAAACTGACCGACAGACTGATTGAGCGACAGACCGAGTGACCGACACGCAGGCAGACCAGCAGGCAGAAAGACAGAGGCCTTTAGCAGATACACCATTTGACTGTTGAGCGTGTGATGGCCGACCACATGTTCCTGATGCTAAGGCCCCACTGAGTGTGTATGTGTTTTTGTTGGTGGGTGGGTGTGTTTGTTGTGTGAGTAAGTGTATGTGTGTGTGTAATGGGGAACACAGAGAGTATGGAAAGCCAACTGGCTGTAATCCGGTCAAGAGCCGCCCCTGTCAGACTGCCGATGCCTGACCCAGCAGAACTGGAGGAGAGGTTTTCCATCGCACTGGTAAATGCAGCTCACTCACTCTCAAACACACACACCAGCAACAAAATATATGATTACCAGCCTGCAATGTCGAATGCTGATAAGCGATTTGACAGTTAGCATGCTAATTTTTAGAAGGTTAGACATGTGACCGTCTTATTTGTTATTCACATATTGACTCGTGATGCTACCTGAGGAAATGTCACAGGATTTCCCACATTAATTATATTTATCTTTTGGAAACCCTTGAATTTCTGCAACGCATTTCTTAGAATCTGTAAAACATCTGTTGCCATGTTCCACTTGATTTTACCAAGCAAAATTGTGCTCAACCCTTACAACACTGAAATATTCCCAGATGGAGCCCAACAGTTTATTCACAACTGACAAAATGCTTATTCATTCTCTCCAGTCTGATGAGGTATTACTGAAACTCATCACTAATGTTGTGTGGACTAAACAACTAAACTTTAAATCATTTGTCATCCTGGTGTAAGTAGTTATAAACTCTTTAAGGCAACATTGCCTTTGATTTTGGAGTAGAGAAATTCAGTAAAAAGTCTATTGCTCTACTCTGTTTTGAAGTATTTTTGGAGCAACTGGAAGACTGTTCAATTCAAGCTGACATTTGGAATGAGTTAAATGACCATAACACTGGCTAAAGGTAAACGTACACCCAAAAAATTGCTTGGTTAGTTAAATAGTAACGATCACCACGGATCCCCAACAGATATATCTTGCCTTATTATTTTAGTGCCAGCATCGCGATCAACTTTTAGTTTGTTTCAGTCAAAGGGCTGCAGTGCAAATCCATCTCCCTCTCTCTCTCTCTATTTTTCCTGTATCTGTGTGTGAGTGTGTGTGTGTGTGTGTGTGTGTGTGTGTGTGTGTGTGTGTGTGTGGTGTAATTTTTGAATGTGATGTACAATATTTAAATACATAATAACTGAATGAAAACAAACTGATCTTTTCGATCTGTTTTCGCACCAGTTTTAAAATTTTATCTTAAAAAATACAGATATTTGCAGAAAGCGTATTAGGGACAAAAGTTTATGCTGCACCAAAACCAAGGTCACTGTCAGTTCACATTCTCTAAATCAGGTTATGTCTTCAGAAAGTCTTGAATTAATTTTTTCCCCCTGTAGAATTCAATGAACCTCCCTCCAGACAAAGTGCGTTTGTTACGTTCTTATGACAATGAAAAGAAGTGGGAGCTGATCTGTGATCAGGTGAGCATTGTGAAATAACTTTTGTCATTTTTTTTCTCTATTTCAAAAACACGCAACAAATGTGTGATATGAAGATTGCAAAGCAACAGTAATTTTTTGGTGAATTTAAAGGTCTCAGGTACAATTGGAATAATCTGATATTATTGTTTTAATATTAATTTGTAATATTAAGGACCCCATGTGATCTTTTTTTCCCCAATATTTGATGTTGTGAAATGTATGTGTTTAATGCAGGAACGGTTCCAGGTAAAGAACCCACCACATACCTACATCCACAAACTGAGAGGATTCCTCGACCCAGCTGTAACAGGAAAGGTAAAAGAACAACAAAAGCAAGATGTTAATATCTGCTGTAATTGATACGTCAGTAGGTTAATCTCACATAAGTAAATATAAATGTAAGCTGTGATTAAAATATTAACCCTACATGTATAGATTTATTATGTTCCTAATTTTGATATTTACAAATGAACTCTTTCTGTAAGTCCATCTCTGATGAAGTTGTCTGTCTTCCTGCCTGTTTGCTATCAACCTGTTTGTCTACCTGTCTGTCTTTAGAAGTTCAGAAGGAGGGTCCAGGAATCAACTCAGACACTTAGAGAGCTTGAGATTTCTCTCCGCACAAACCATATTGGGTTTACTATTCTTTCTTTTCTTCTTTTTCTTCTTCTTCTTTCTCTTCCTCTTGTTATTATTTATCATCATTACTAGCATTGGTGTTGCTGTTGTTACTTGACTCTGTCCCCTATCTCTGTGTAGGTGGGTGAGGGAGTTTCTGAATGAAGAAAATCAAGGTCTGGACGTTCTTGTCGAGTATTTGTCCTTCGCTCAATATGCAGTCACGTAAGTGGATTTTTTCTTGTTTTTTTTTTAATCTGTTTGAGGTCATGAGTTTTTGCATGATTAAATATTAAAACCCTAGTAAAGGTCAGTTTGTGCGTTCAGGTTTGACGGTGAGCAGTCTGAGTCTGGAGGTGAGCTTGCTTCCATCGACTCTCCCTGGAGTCGGTCCATAGAGGATCTCCACGGAGACTGCAGCCTTCCCTCCCCATCCTCATCTGTTCCACGAGCCGCTCGACACTCAATCAGGTAAGAAAGATAAGATTTTCATCTAATCTATCCATCCATCTTCTGTACCTGCTTTATTCACACTTGGGTCGCAGGGGTCTGGGAGCTGTCAAGGGGCGAGAAGTGGGTCCACTCTGGACAGGTCGCCAGCCTATCGCAGGGCTAACACAAAGACAGACTCATCTAATCTATTTCAATCTAATCTAACATAAACTATTTTAATCTTTCTCGCTAGTTCCACTCTGGTAACTCGCTCAAACACTCTACCAAGCCGACGAACTCTGAAGAACTCACGACTCGTCTGTAAGAAAGATGATGTGCACGTATGTGTCATGTGTCTGAGAGCCATCATGAACTACCAGGTAACATTTAAATGTCTTATTTACACTCTAAATTTTAAAAATCAAAAGCATTCCACTGTACCACACTGGTTGGGGTTATCTTTCATGTCAATCTTCTTTGCTTATGAGAATGTTTCATCCAAAAGCATCAGCACAGCTTTACTACTGATGGGTTCGACAGGTGGTTCTGTGATTAGCAGAGTTCTTTCATTCCAAGAAGGTTGTTAATCCTGTGTTCATAGGCTTTCTGCAGCACTTCAAATAAGACAACTGACTTCAAACCGGGTTTTACGGGTCAAGAACGCAATTGTTCTTTGAGCAAACGATGTGCCTGACCACACTGGCTGACCAGCACAGATGTGGGTGCTCAGGCGATTACCACTGCAGCAAGACAGTTGTGGAAAAATGACATCAGAAAATCTGAGACCAGTGAGCACCTTAAAAATGTACAAAATGAAAGTGTTGCAGGAAGCTTTTGTTTTAGTGCAGGAGCAGAAAGCAAAAGCTTGACAACAAACCTAAAGCCTAACCTAAACCTACAGTGCGTTCTTTTCTCTATGAAAACACATTTTAAATCCAGACAGCTGTTCTATCCAATCAACTAACCCTAACCCTCAGAACAACTATAAACGGACCTGTCTACTTTCGTATGCTCAGAGCTTTAAAGGCATAATGACAACTACATTTCGGAGAGACTGTCCACTATTTGATTTCTGCTCAAAATTTCAAACTATAAAAATGAATTTTTTTCATCAACCCATATTTGGCTGGACAAACTGAATACACATCTTGATGCAGGCTCTGCTTTCATTGCAATGAATCACCCTAACACACATACAGTATGAACACACAAACATGCAGGGTGACTGGTGTTTGAGCTCCAGGTAGTCGTTAGGATCAATTATTCACATCAGGAATATGTAATATATTTGGCAGAACATCTGTGTGTATGTATACGAGTGCCCAGGTGCAGTAATGCGCATCCATTGAAGAGAGTGAGTCTCACCTAATTGGTATAAAGTCAATGTGAGTCAACCATCTGTGCCCTCCTCTTCCTCAGTATGGATTTAACATGGTGATGTCACATCCTCACGCCGTCAATGAAATTGCTCTGAGTCTCAACAACAGGAACCCCAGGTGAGTATCAACTACCTACAGATAGACAGTGTATAGATACAGTGTAAATGTAGTCATTTCAAACAGAAAATGCACTGAAGAACTAGTTTACATAAAAGCACAACTGGAAAAATAAAACTAACTAGTAAAACATCATCTTCATGCGTATGTTGAAATCCCAGCCACCAGAGCAAATCCCTCAGGTCATGCAGGATGGATTATTATTGGATATTAATATGATTATAAAGTTAACTTCATCAAGTTACATTGTTTTTTAATTAGTTGAAGGGTGTTGTGGGTAACCTTGACATTCATTCCTATTACTGACATGTTCTTCAATCTGATTTGACATTTTGACTGATTTGATTTTTTTTTTTTTCCAAATAAAAAGACAATGAAACATGTCATTTTTTATGTTTGTAATGAATATCGGTCTTTTGTCTGTCTAACGCTAACTAACCCTAACCCTTTCCTTGCATCAGGACAAAGGCGCTGGTGTTGGAGCTGTTGGCTGCAGTCTGTTTGGTTAGAGGAGGACATGAGATCATCCTTTCAGCTTTCGACCACTTCAAAACTGTAATCAATTTGATAAAATCACATTCGATTTAAAATCCCTATGAACATCTGTACAAAGGTGTTGGTGCACATACACAAAGCACAAAAGAGACCAAAGTGCTCTTTGATACAGTGAGTTAACACAAGTGTCCACTGCTTCACCTTGGTTGCAGGTATGCTCAGAGTCTATGCGTTTTGAAAAGCTGATGGAGCACTTCAAAAATGAGGATGACAACATAGATTTTTTGGTAGGTCAGCTTGCTTTTACCATTCAAATTAAGGATGAAAATGTCATTAAGGTGCGACAACATGCACGTGTTGTCAGGTGGCCTGTATGCAGTTCATCAACATTGTGGTCCACTCAGTGGAGGACATGAACTTCAGAGTCCATCTGCAGTATGACTTCACCAAACTCAACCTAGAGGAACACTTGGAGGTAAATCCCAGTCCTACAGCCCGCTGTTGGTAAATTTTTCTTACTGCCAAACTGGCATTTTAGTTTATATCAGCATAAGCCAACACTATACCTGCTGCCAAACGAGCACCATAGCCAGTCAAAAAATAGGTCATACT
>BJFM01006120.1:0-15553 GCA_016586285.1 Arothron firmamentum
TTTCCTCATGGTTCTGCTGCTCTTTTCTTTATTTCCTCATGGTTCTGCTGCTCTGTGCTCTCAGGGGTTTGGGGGTCTCTGGACCAGCGAGGCTCACCGAGTTCTCCAGCTGCTGGTCGTCCCGGGCCCGGCAGCCCACCACATGCGGGCAGCCCCTGAAGGCGAACTCCTCCAGCTCCGCCAGCATCTTCTCCTTGTCGGCGCTCGGGGCGTGAACGATCTGCTTGAGTCGGAACTGGACCTGGGCGAAGTGGGACGTGAGTGCGAGCAGAGAGGAGTTCAGCAGGCTCTGCTCCTCCTCCAGCTTCTCCAGCCGAGCGGCCATGTCCTCCTCGGCGCCCGACTGACAGCCTCCCGGCGGCGACTGGCCGACGATGCCGCTTTCGAGCTCCGGACTGGCCACGGCGCCCACCGGCGCCCAGCGCTCTCCAGCACCGGCGAAGGCAGCCTCGCTGTCGGACGCTGACAGCTCCTCCGTGGACATGTTGGAGCTCGGACCGTGTGTGTGTGAACGGGTCGAGCCTAGAGACGCTTCGCTCCCGCTGCTGCTGCGCAGACAACACGGATCAGGGAGGCAGGTGCGCCGCCATCTTGGAAACGATGACTCATACGTCAGCGGAGCCGCGTGCGTCACACCGGAAGAAGAAGAACGTCACCCTTCAAAATAAAAGCCACATATAAAACTCCAAAAGCACCCGGAGAGCCAGTCCTTCTGGAATCCTGGACGTCCCTAAAATTTAATCCTTTTCCTTGGCCCTTTAGTTAAAAAAAGAAAAAAAACAACAACTATACATCAGGAAAAAACCTGAAACAAGATATGAACTAACTAAGAACAAGACTGTGGAGCATCAAAGTAAAGGTCACTTAAGATCAGAATAATATGATGTCAGTGTCACTGTAAAAATGTGTGTTTTCTTAATAAAAAGAAAATTTAAAAAAGAAAACTTTGAAAACACCGAGAAGGGTTCTTCAGAACTGAAAAAATAAGCAGGAGACACCAGCACGTGATCACAAGGGGAAATTAAAAGATGGTTTAAATCACATATTTAAATAAACATTCTGATTTATGCAGTTTACTCAATTTAATGGAACTGATTACTGATTTTAGTTACATAATTCTTTTAATTGCAGTTGGAATAACAAGGAGAAATGATAGATATTGATTACAATTATCAGACTGCTGTGAAGTTAGCAGCATAAGTGCAGGGGTGGGTGCAGACCCAGTCAGATTAGCTGCCCGGCTCTCTTTTTGTTCCAGTTGAACCAGGTAAGGCTGGTCTTCATGGCACACTGCCCCTCTTCAGTGCAGGTGAAGCCGGAGGGGCAGCAGTGCTTCATGTCACTGCAGCAGACACCCTTAAAAAGGACAGGAGAGAGGGAAAAAAGAGTTAAAATCTGAAAATACTGCAGTCAGAACACGCCTGGAAAGCATTAAAATATAGCAGAACGTGAGATTTCTATGCTAACTCTGCAGCTGGTGCACCTGCAGGTTTGACCTCCTTCTGCAGAGAGTCAGAAGTACTCATTTTAAATACACATAATTAGCAGATGTCAGATGATCATGGTACTTTAGGAAAGGGGCAGCAGCCCCAGGTGCTCGGGGACGTCCTGCAGCAGGTCTCTCCGTCATGGCAGCTGGTCTGCTCGTCACATTGGACGTCCTGACTGTCAGGCTCGATCTGCAAGGTGGCGGGAATCTTGCGGTACCATGAAATCACTGCATCTCTGCTGTGGCATGAGGTGCTCTCCGGGTCACACGTGTACTGGGCGGGGCAGCAGTGCTGTCCGTCAGAACAGCACACGGCCTGGAGAGGAAGCGAGACAGGAAGTGGAACTTGGTTGGTTCCTCTTTCACTGAACAGGTGTGGTGACGTTCCTTCTCTCCCCTTCAGGAGTTTTCAAGTGAAAAAGACTTAATATAATAATCTTTAATCTTAATCTTTGGGTTTAAAACCATCCTGTGTGTGTGTGTGTCTGTGTGTGTGTGTGTGTGTGTGTGCGTTTACCTGCTCTAGAGGACAACATTTCCATATGCCAACTTTGTCCTTACAGCATGTGTGTTTATCTGGACAGGTCGCTATGTCACTGCAGCGGACAACAGCTGGAAAAAAAGATTTCCGGTAAACTTGTGCAGCAGAAACACTGAACGTGCTCAGAATTCCAGAGGAAACATTCATGTATTTAATTTGAAAACACATCAGAGATGGGCTGCGTCCTGCTGCAGGGAGGCCTGGTTAGACGTACTGAGGTTCATGCTGCAACTGACCTGCAGCTCTGGAGGGGGACAGATTGGAGGACACAACTTCTGGGACTGTTGTTTTGATATGGGTTGTCTGTAAAAGAGGATTTCACCTGTTTTAATGCAGGAGCGTCCATCTGTGCTGCACAGGTGACCTTCAGGACAGCAGCGATTCCCATCAGGGCAGAGAACTTCCTGCAAACATGAAAGCATAAATATATTTTCCCCTGCACTTTTTTGATCCAGCTGGTTAAAAGAAAATCAAACCTTTGTGGTCTACAGTGAAGTGAAACAGCTTTCTTTACCAGCAAAAGTAAACCTTCCTCTTTTTAAAAGGAAGTCACAAAAATATCTGGACCACAGATATGAGTTTAATGTCACAGCAGGAGTTGGAACCACTGACCCGCTCACTGCAGACACCAGACCTTCCTCCGTGGCACTCGTCTGCTCCGACCAGCACCAGCAGCACCCCCGAGAACAACACGGCCAACAGCATCTGACAGGAGAACACACACCTGAGTGAACAGTGTGCAGAAAACAACCACATCTTCACCAAATGTGATGTTTTACAATTTTGATATATGCTAGACAGTTAAAATGTGATGTCAGATTATTATTTTTTATTTTTAAATTTAATTGGTTCAAGTAGGGGCAGGCAAATATAAGAGGTGTCTTCTTCTTGCTGCTCGTTTCCAATCATGGAGGTGTTGATTTGTTTGTGTTGCTGTGTTTGAAAATGTAGTGTGCATTTATGTACAAATTATGCTGTCCATTTCCATGAAAGGAACAAATAAATAAGTAAATAAATAAATAAATAAATAAATAAATAAATAAAATAACATTAAGTTGTAACGGCCGACATGCTCGAATGTGCCTTTAGGACCCTTTAAGACGTTTTTTTGTTTTGTTTTCGTTTTGATCGTTTTCCTAAATGAGCCTGGACGGATATTTCTTGAGTGATCTAACTCTATTTTGTTGCTGTTGTTGTTGTTGTTGTTTTGTTGTTATTTCTTACTACCACCTTATTGCATGAAAGTGAAGGTTTTTGGTCTAATAAAACGTCGAAGAGATGAACAGTTTTGTCTTATTTTTTTTCTCCGCGTTTAACCTGCCGCCGACACGGACCAGAACATCACAAGGTTATTAAGTACTATGTCTTTATTTGAAGATAATATGTCTTAATTAGACAGGCTAATCACTCTTCAGATGTACTGGTTCAATCCTATGATGGATTTTTTGTTTGTTTGTTTGTTTGTTTTTTGTTTTTTTTTTTGTAGCTTTTACAATGTAGCATTTTATTTTCTTAACAGAATCACTTCCTGGTTTAAGGTTAAGTCATAAATTGCTTAATGTTTTGATTTGAATAAAAACGAAAAAAAATGCAGAAAGTATCATGTCTGCTATAAATCTGTGTCTTTTGTCTTACCTTGACAGAAGGCGGGCTGGTGTGAACTGTTTCAACAGTTCCTCATGTCAAAATTTAAATACAAGGCAGAGCCTACATTTCCCACAATGCCACTGCGTACCTGGCTGCAGGCAGAAAACTAAGACAATAGAAGAGGAAATTAACTTCTTATTTAAGCGTTTATCGTATGGGAAGATTCTATATTGTTATGAATTAGCTAAAAAAATTTATTACAAAAAAATAAATTAAGCTATTTAAAGTCCAAATGAATGGGACTCACAAAAAGGTTTACATGCAGTGAGGTATAGTGTCCTGTAGGTGGCAAACGTGCGGAAGTGGCTGTAGAAACAGTAGGTGGGAGCGCCGATCTGTAAATCATCTGAACATTTTCCCTCCGCAGAAACGACTGTTGTAGATTCAGCAGAGCGTCTACGCATCAGCATCATTTTTCCGCATTTAAAACATTTCATAATGTAACGCCCCACCAAAAAAAAGGAAAAACAGGGCAAAAAAAACCATGTCTTTGGATGATCGAGAGTCCGTGAAAAGCAGGAGGAAGAATCGAATCTAGATGTGGCGGTGGAATGAGATTATTTTAACTGGAATGGACACGCAGACCTCCGTTTCAGCGCAACACTGGCAGCTACAGTAGAGGTTAGCAGCTCTTAGCTAGGTTTTACACGGCACAAACAAGCTAGCTGACAGCTAGCATAATGAATCTAACACCACTGGACTGACAGTAAACTTCTCGTCCAGATTAAAGTGCCACTGCTAATTTTACACCATAAACTTGAGTGCGCTTGAATAAATCCTGACGGATGAAAAGGCTCATCTCATTTTAGTGGTGCAGGTCAAAGATTTCTTGGTTTAATCAGCTCGTCCTGTCAATAAACGGAAGGAATTTCGATTTAAACAAGTTCACATTTAGAAGGCAAATGTGCATTTTTGGAGCAGCGCCATTGTGTAAAAACTAACTACTTATACACCTATTAAGACACACTTCCATGTTCACACATACCTCACACATATGTATATGTATACACCGTTAATAGTTAATTTTTAGACCTTTTGATGTTGTATTAAGTATTAATTTAACAGCACTAACCCGGGTGAATGTGAGGAAAAGAGCAGAAACCTCGAGGACATTACAATTCACCATTAACTCCATGTTTGTCTGTTTGTTTTTGTTGTTGTTTTTGCAGCTTTTTAAATTGAACAAATTTAAACAGTCAAACTAAAGTTAATGAACAGTAACAGCAGAAAAGGTCAGCAAGGCCAAGAAGCAAATGCTGCACAGTAAAACCAGAGTGTTTGCTCAGAAAAATCCTGCAGATATTTAATTCAAATCATCTGGTTTTCCCATGAATGCAATTGGGAAATGATTTCTGGTGGGCGTGGCAGCTCTGTGGCGTGTCAGCCTGCACGCCGCTGATACCTTATCATCACATGAGGTTGAGCTCCTTGAACAGCTACACCTCTTCACAGCCGGTCTGGAGTCACTCTGAATGAACTAAACTGGAATGAATGATTCTGGGGGGAATCACACTTTTCTATAGTCGTAGATTCATTTAGATTTTGTGTTAAATTTTTCAGATTTGGGTTTTCTGCTGTTGGCGTCTGAGAAAACGGTGTTTTCTGCAACAGAAAGCTTGCAGAATTCCAAACAGGCTCAGCAGGTTTCAGACACGCCCTGTGTTGCAGAGAGATGATTCCCCTGTTTTGTAGCTCAAGGAAACACTCGTCCTTTGTGATATTTTAGCACATGAACGAGGGATGAAAATGACGTGTGAGGAAAAGAGAAAGTTAAAAAGTTTAAAATGAACCCAAAGATGAAAAAACTGTAGGATTTTAACAGGTTTCACTGCCATTCCTTTTTACCCTGGATAAATGTTGGAGTGTCTGGAAGCTTTGTGCTCTTTCCGGGCTCAGCCGGTGTGTTCTGTGGTCCGACAGACGGGCAGGATGGGGGAGCGGGCTGCCTCGGACCCCCCGGCGGCCATCGCTCCCATGCAGCAGATGCTGGCGTCCAGCACCGGAGCCCTTCTCACCTCCATCTTTGGTGAGACCAAACACACAAAAACACGAGGAGGTCACCAATCCCTCAGTCTCCCGTCCTGACGAAAGCACGGCTCGAGTCCTCAACGTCCACAGCCTTTGTTGTGGACGTGAGTCCTCCTTCTGAGTCCTCCTTCCTCCTCGGGGACTGAGCGGTGTGCGTGAGCAGCTTTGTGTTGTTGTGTTTCCAGTCACGCCGCTGGACGTTGTGAAGATTCGGCTGCAGGCCCAGCAGACGCCCTTCCACAAAGGTCAGTCTGTGCTTCTCCTGCCCTCCCAGGCTGACCAGTGATGCCTTGCTAGCCCTGCTGCGCCTGGCGTTTATGCTGTTTCCTCTTTTTCAAACCTTTGCCTCCTCACCGCCCTGTTTCTGTAGCTTCACACTGCACGCCGGCTCCGTGGGAAAGTGGCATTCAGCCTTCCAAGTGTGAGTATCCACGGCTGCCGCTAACACTCACCAAAACCTAAAAGGACTAATTTATTTGTCAGGTTTTTCCTCGTGCTCCTTCTCCCATGAAGACAAAAAGGGTTCCAGAAGTATGAAAGGGCTGATTTTCAAGCCTGCAGGACTCTTTTTCCTGGTTTTCTGTCCCTGCAGTAACAGCCAGCTCTCTGATCAACCTTCTAATCAGCCTGTAAATGTTTCAGCTTGTCCTTGAATCAAGCTGAGCAAACCTGAATAAACTCTAGTTCGGTTCTCTGCCCCAGGGAAGTGTTTCCTCTACTGTAACGGATTAATGGATCACATCTACGTGTGCCAGAAGGGGACCAGTTGTTCCAGATGGTATAACACACAGACACACTTCAGTGGGACTCTGGTGAGTTTGACGCCCTCTCACACACACACACACACACACACACACACACACACACACACACACACACACAGAAACATCAACGTCACCTCCTCTTTCCTGCACAGGATGCTTTTGTGAAAATCACTCGGCACGAAGGACTCAGGTCTCTGTGGAGCGGCCTCCCACCGACCCTGTGAGTGTTTCTGCCCTGGAACCCACTGGTTCTGACACTCTTACTGGGACCACACCATCATGGGACAGCAGTTGTCCTGTCCTGCTTCAGCCACTAGAGGGCAGCATGTCAGCCCTATACGTTGTAAAGAAAAAGAAAAATCCCACTTATTTTAAAAATGTTATGGTAACCTGATAATTTCTTGAATTCATCTTCACCTGCGTGTGTGTAGAATGATGTCTGTGCCCGCCACCGTCATCTACTTCACCTGTTACGATCAGCTGCGCGACTACCTGCAATACGGCCTCGGTCTCCAGGGCAACCACGTCCCACTGATTTCAGGGGCCATCGCCCGACGTAAGTCCGCGTCATCATGCTGACCCGCCGTCTCTCTGGTGACCTACGAAGGTTGTGTGTTTGCAGTGGGCGCGGTGACGGTCATCAGTCCCCTGGAGCTGGTCCGGACTAAGATGCAGTCCCGCCGGCGGCCCTACAGCGAGTTGTTCGCCTGTATACGCTCAGCGGTGGCTCAGGACGGCGTGCTGTCGCTGTGGAGGGGGTGGGGTCCCACCGTGCTCAGAGACGTCCCATTTTCCGGTGAGAGCTGCACCACAGCAATGGAAACATGAAAGGAGTCTGCTTACGTCCGGCAGACGGAGGCCACGCCTGACAGGTGTGTGTTTGTGTGTGTTTTCAGCTCTGTACTGGTTTAACTATGAACTGGTGAAGACCCAGTTGTGTCAGTGGTCTCAGCTGACTCAGGCCAACTTCTCCATCAGTTTCACAGCAGGAGCCTTTTCAGGAGCTGTAAGTAGCCAAGCGTTAGCGTCGGCCGTTAGCGCACCTCGTTACCGTGGCGTTTGGGTTGCAGGTCGCTGCCATCCTGACGCTGCCGTTTGACGTGGTGAAGACCCGGAGACAGATCCAGCTGGGAGAAATGGATTCACTGGGAGGTCTGAGGACGTCTTTCACGTGTCCTCGGTCATGTGACCACTTTTACCTCATTTTCTCCCTGTATCGCTCATCTCTGCAGTGTCTCTGAAGAGAACTTCGTCCACGTGGCAGATCATGAAGGAAATCTGGGCGGAACTGGGCTACAGAGGCCTGTTTGCAGGTACGGCAGACGCTCGGCTTCAGCCGCCCTGTCGCCGTTTGCTGGCTCACCGCTGTGAATTCTTCCTCAGGGTTCATGCCCAGAGTGATCAAAGTGGCCCCGGCCTGCGCCATCATGATCAGCACCTACGAGTTCGGAAAGTCCTTCTTCCGGAGGATGAACTCGGGTGGAGAGTGAGCAGCGACAGGAAACTCTTTGCACAAACCTGCACAGAATAATGTGAAAAGTTCATGGACCAAAATTTTGCTGTGACTCCAGACGGTGTTGTTGCTAAAGGGGAAGTGAGGCGCATCGACATCCCCTCCCCAGAAAGATGCTTCCTGCTGGCACATTTTGTTGACTGAGCTCAGTTTTTCTCTGAAAAATTACAAAAGCATGATGTGACTACTCATTGATTATTTTTTTTTTGTACCACTTTAGTGCTGAAACAGAAGAATGATCTTTTTATGTCAGTGTTTGCTTCATTGCTGTTGGCTGGAGGGAACTTTGAATTGCGTCTACGTCACGCATGAGGAAAGTTTAGAGCAAATTATGTGTTACCCTTCCAAAAACTCATTTATATTTCAAAGTGTACTGTGAAGACAGGCTTGATGTTCTGGTGTTGGAATAAATTTCACTTTTCCATAACTGGCTCATTAAACTATTGTTATGCCCTAATCTGGCAGATTAAACGTACGTCCTTTGTTGGGTCAGATATCATCAAAATTTAACAATACCTTTCTTTGCTGATTGTCAACATTTCCTGAAAATGTAATTAAAATCAGCTCATAACTTTGAGTCGTGATTTTTTTTTTAAATGTGTTAAATAATTGTTAAAATGAACAGTTTATTTCAGATAGAATTCACAACAAAGTACACCTTTTCAAACTCATAAAACAATCAGATTATATAAATCGGTGAGTTTTGCTTTTTTTATATATATAAATATATAATATTTATAAATATTTACGTAATTTGGGTCTTGTGTGCTGAAATTGCGGCAACTCGTAACTGCACTATGTATTTCCGGTACCAGACGGAACTAGACTAAAGTCTCGCAGAATCCCGCGATGTTTCACGTGTATATATTGCGTTATTTCCTGACTTTGGGCCTCTTTGAATCGGACTGGAGACAAGATGGTGAGTGTGCGATCTATCCGAGAGACAATCCTGCCGACATCTACCACATCCTGTGACTTTAACTTCATTTATTTACGAATATTACGTCTATTTCTAACATATATGTTTAATTGATGCTTCGTTTATACATCGCTGTTTCCAGTTGGATATTTCACGTATCGATGCCGGCGTGTAGAAGGTTCAACATGGCAGTTCTACCGCGGCCTATAACGCTTAACTTGTATATTAATTTGTTTTAAATATAGCTGCGCTACCTCTGTGTAATAACACGTGCATATGTCTTCACGATGCGTATAACAACTGTCAGATTTGGAAGCACGAAGTTGGACTTTCCCATGTGCTAATGTGGCTAAGCTAACATTGCTGCTAACTTCTGCGAATGATGACTTGGTCTCACCAACATTTTTCTTAAATTGCATAGAAATATAAAGTAATTTGGACGATATTTTGTATTTTTGTCCTGTTTTCTCACGCAGGATATCATATAAATAAAACTGCATTTTAAATGCATTTATCAGAGCCAGTATAAAACGTTAACTTCAGTAATTTCATAATAATGGCATCATTAGTGTCATAAGTATCCATTTTGGCCGTTTGCTAACGCGTCTCCCTATTTCTCGCAGTCTCACCGCAAGTTTTCGGCTCCACGCCATGGATCTTTGGGGTTCCTGCCCCGCAAGAGGAGTCGCCGCCACCGCGGGAAGGCCAAGAGCTTCCCCAAGGATGATCCCAGCAAGCCCGTGCACTTGACGGCTTTTCTGGGCTACAAGGCCGGCATGACACACATCGTCCGTGAGGTTGACAGACCTGGCTCAAGTGAGTGTTTAAAAAAAAAAAAACAACGAAATGTAAAGTAAGAGATGAGAAGTAGTGGCGATGGTGTGCCTTTGATGAGACCCTCGACGGGCGGACATAATGGCTTTACAGGCCTTGCTGAATGTCGAGTACTGAGCAACCTCAGATTAAATGTCAGATCTTGAGCATCCGTCGCTTCCTTGGCTTCATCTGAATTGTTTGGTCTTCAGAGGTGAACAAGAAGGAGGTGGTGGAGGCCGTGACCATCGTGGAGACTCCTCCCATGATTGTGATTGGTGTCGTGGGTTACGTCAACACCCCCAGCGGTCTGCGTTCCTTCAAGACCATCTTTGCTGAGCACATCAGCGACGAGTGCAAACGCCGCTTCTACAAGAACTGGTGAGTTGGCAGGAAGCCGATGCGGTGACATTGGGAAGCAGATGTTTGTTGCCCTGGAGGAATGGTCGTTTCCACACAGCCTAACGTCATGGCGGCCTCTGGCAGCTCCGCTCAGGTGCCGCCTGCCCTGATGAGCTCCGGGCTCCTCTGGCCAGTGGAAAGTGCTTCTTAGAAACTGCGCCATGAGCCAAACTCTCCTGGCTGACGCGTCCCCGTCGTGTGCACCACGAGAGGGATCAGCAGCCGTGCACTGCGTCCTTTCGCTGGCCTCAGGCTATGAAGGACCTGTGCCAACTGTGTCCCCTTCCTATGCTACATGCTAACAGGTACAAGTCCAAGAAGAAGGCTTTTACCAAGTACTGCAAGAAGTGGCAGGACGATGAGGGCAAGAAGCAGCTGGAGAAGGACTTTGCCCTGATGAAGAGATACTGTCAGGTCATCCGTGTCATCACCCACACACAGGTTAGCATGTTGGTTAGCTTGCGTATCTGCTCTCTGCTCCATCTGTGATGAGACCACGGATCTGGCGCCGGGCACGGCGCCCGACCCTCATGAGGATACCTTCCATGCTGCCTTCCTTCTGAGACGATGCTGCTCTGCAGCTGCGTCTGAGCGGTCTGCAGGGCTGGTTCTCAGTCTGAGCTCTCCGTCTCTGCAGATGCGTCTGCTGCCCATCAGGCAGAAGAAGTCTCACCTGATGGAGGTGCAGCTCAACGGCGGCACCATCGCTGACAAGGTGGACTGGGCCCGCGAGAAGCTGGAGCAGTCCATCCCCGTCAACACGGTCTTCACCCAGGACGAGATGATCGACGTCATCGGCGTCACCAAGGGTCACGGCTACAAGGGTGAGGAGAAGGTCATCTGTGGGCTTTGAGGGTCTGTGGTGGCTTCCGTTAAAGGGAGACCGTCTCCGCTCTTGCAGGCGTCACCAGCCGTTGGCACACCAAGAAGCTGCCTCGCAAAACCCATCGTGGTCTGCGCAAGGTGGCCTGCATCGGTGCCTGGCACCCGGCCCGCGTGGCCTTCTCTGTGGCCCGTGCTGGTCAGAAAGGCTACCACCACCGCACGGAGATCAACAAGAAGATCTACAAGATCGGCCAGGGCTACCACACCAAGGACGGCAAGGTGGTGAAGAACAACGCCTCCACTGACTACGACCTCTCCAACAAGAGCATCAACCCCCTGGTGAGTGGCGCACGGTCCCCAGAACCAGACGAGAAGCTTCGGTGTCTAAACGTCCTCGCCGTGTTCCTGTCAGGGCGGGTTCGTCCACTACGGTGAGGTGACCAACGACTTCGTCATGCTGAAGGGATGCGTCGTGGGAACCAAGAAGAGGGTTCTGACTCTGCGCAAGGTCAGACGGGGTCAAACGTCTCGCAGCAAGACCTTTAGGTCCTGTTTGGGTTCTCGTTCTAAACGAGCCTGGTTTGTGTTTCCAGTCTCTGCTGGTCCAGGTCAACCGCCGCGCTCAGGAGAAGATCGACCTCAAGTTCATCGACACCACCTCCAAGTTCGGTCACGGACGCTTCCAGACCATCGAGGAGAAGAAGGCCTTCATGGTAAGCCTGGCTGAGCTCCAGATGTTTGCTGCACCGTTCGTAACCTGGTTCGCTCCTCCGTGTGAACTCTGGGTTCCATTCCGGTGCGAGAGCGAGCTCCGGTGAGGCAGGGGAGCGGCGCCTTCCTGCGTCTGCTCCCTGTTCACTCTCCGGGAACACCGGCTCCAGAGCTTCCAGAGCTTCCAGAGCCCACGTCTAACGCACCTCTCTGTCCAACAGGGCCCACTCAAGAAGGACCGCCTCGCCAAGGAGGAGACGGCCTGAAGAGGCGGAGCAGAGCCGTCGGGACGCTCCAGCTCTCTTTAATAAAGCGGAACACCAGAGAACGCGTCCTGTGTTTAATCCTGAATGACCCCACATCTGCCCGTCAACGACCCCATCTTACCTGAGATCCAGCTGTTCTGAGGGGGAGGGGCTTATGCTCATGGTGCAAATTAACCAGCCTGGTTGTAGATGTGTGGAGTCGTCTGTGCATGTACGTGCGCACTCAGGCTCTCCTGCCGTGGAGCCTTCAGTCCGGTCCTGAGGTAGCAGCTGTTGCTGGTGGGACAGCGGCCAGGTAACCAGGATGTTATCAGCAGGATACACACACTCACACACACACTCGTAAATGTTCCAACAGTGCATGGTGGTTTGACTGAGGGCGTTTGGCTGCTTTGTTTCTGACTGGTTCACTGTCGCTTAGATTTAAATATACTTGAAGAAAGGCCCATTTAAGTTTAAACTGGACCATGTGCTGTTGTTGGGTGTGTTTAGAGGTTTAAACTGCCTGTCTGTTGAAAACGGTGATTGTCTGCCTGTCTGAGCCAGACAATTTTGGTATAAATCAACATTTGATTAGAAACACGTCCTGATCAGGTGAACCTGCAGGCTCTCCCTGCAGTACCCCGCTGCGCCCCCAGAGGGCACCACGCTGGTGGGTTTGACTTGTGCAGCAGGCTGATTTGTAAAACCACACAGGTGACCGATGACGGACAGGTGTTTTCACATGTTGCTGAAGCCCAACATGACCGCAAACAACCCGGGTTAGCGTGGTCAGCAAGTGCTAACTGGTCAGCACAAACAGGCTGCAAACCCCCCCCCCCCCAGAGATCCACAGATCCACCTCCAGAGGGATTCTTGTGTTTGCTCATAATTTTAAATTCAGATGCTTCATCGGAGGGTTCAGCCCCGCCCCCACTGCTCCCAGGAGCCCAGAACATCCAGTAAAGTCAGAGGAAGGTCACTGGTCAGTTTGATGCCATGTTATGTAATCTTGCACCCTGCCCCCCCCAATCACGTGACACCCAGAGGAGCACAAACAGAAATTTCCTCAAATAAAAAATTCTGCACAAAAACATTTGTCCTGACTGGACTTGGGGACAGCAGATGTGAAATGTTAACATTTTGACAGGAGTTAGCGTCAGCTAGCAACGCGGCGACAGTGAAGCTGGAGCTTCTTCTCCCCTCAAGTGGCCACGAAACATTTTTCAGGTCAAATTTTCTTGTCGTCCATCATTAAATATCAGTCAAACCTGTGAGAGGTGAACTTTTTAGTGAAACAGAAACTGAGCGTGATGGGAATCTGTTGGGGCTAAACCGCTAATGCCGTTCCCGGGAGTGCTGGAGCTCCGACCGGTGAGGTATGAAGAAAAACTTAACCTTTCAAGGGGACATCTGCTGAGGAGGAGGACGAGCAGGAGGAAGATCTCACATTAGCTTCAGCTAATTAAAGCTTTAGCTTCTAGAAGCTACAACACATCTGAGATGAGATAGATCGAAAAAGACAAATGTTAGAGTTCAGATCAGTCACAAACAGATTGTAACGGTTATTCCTTAGAGTTAATGTTCTATATCATTAAATGAGGACTGAGAACAGCTGACAGAAGCTAACAGAAGCTAACGCAGACAAACAGACGAGTGAAACGTGCTGATTTGTTCCCGCTGGGGTTCATCTTTTATTCATCTGGACTCGATGAAATCCAGGGATCATTCAGTTTTTGGCACCTTTTAAAGATTAAAATTTCAATTTAAAACACATTTGAAAGAAAAACAACAAATGTCTAAGGCCGTCTGAGTTTTAAAAATAAATACACGTTTTTATATTTTCATAAAGAACTCAACCAAACCATTTCTAAAAAGCAGCGAGAATTGTCCTCAAAAGTAAAATAAGTATCAAATAAGCATCAGAAGTGAACACAAAAACGTTACCTTTAGCCGTTTCCTTTGTAATTATTAACGTATGAAGAGCAGATCTGCTGTAATTTTTTTAGCATGCACTTAAATTCTCTGAATCATTTTTCTTCTCCTAGAACTCCTTTCAGTTTTCTTTTCCGTCCTTTCTGCTGCTTCCTTTCACCTTTGTCATGTTTTTGCAGGATTTGAACCCCCTCTTTTTAACGTTTTGTTCAGCCATTGTCGGTTTTGAGGAGGTCAAAGTTCAGGTACGACGCCGTCCTGGGAAAGAAAGCGAGCAGCAGGTCGAGAAAAAGACCAGAAGGTTCCGTTAAATCAATATATTTTATTCTACTGGCTGCATTTTCTGAAGCCTAAAAAAATACTAAAAGAGTCTTCTCTTCTCCAACAGCACTTGGTTGAGGGATTTTTATTTTTTATTTTTTTGCTTGGTTGCTTCGGTTGTAAGTCTTAATTGTTAACATAATAATTTATATATAAAAGTAATCGTTGTATATATATCTATAGATATAGCTCTATATCTATATATATTAGTACCTTTGTGTTACAGATTGGGCTAATTCTTAATCCCAAATTGTAACAATTCACAGTTTTAATGCAAAAATGTTCTAATACATAAAGGAGGTTTGGCGGCGGTGGTGGTGGGGGGGGGTGTTAACGCAAGCAGCCATGAAATCAGGTGATCAATGGATGGCGTCCCCCGCCGTTCCCACCCTCACCTCCGGATCCTGAAGCAGTTAAATGCTAACCCGAGCCGCGCTCACGCTTCTGCGGCGCCGACCCGGCAGACGTGACGTCAAAGGAACCTCGTGCAGCAGAAGAGAAGGAGCAAACGTCTATCAACATGGGGGGCCTGCCGGTCTGGGGGGGCGTCCCGGCCTCCGCCTCCCTCATACGGGCGTGGTGCGCCGGTTGGCTGTGTTGGTGTGGCTCGAGTCTTTCGGGTCCTTCTGGACGCAGTTGTGGACTTGCAGGAAGTTGTGATCCCGCTCTGAGTTGTAGGTGGCGCTGGGCGTGCCGCTGGACTTGAGGGTGTCCCGGGGCAGCGTGTACATGGAGATCTCTGTGGACGGCAGGGCGCCGAAGCCCTTGAGGCCCACCGGCGAGGCTTCGCGGGAATGCGAGGGGTCCGTGGAGCGGGAGGAGGAGCGAGAGCGGCGCCGGTAGCGGTAGCGGTAGCTGGGGATCCGTGTGATGGCAGAGCCTTGGAGGTAGTCAGCCGTGCGCGCTCCTATCCGCAGCTGTCTGTGGCGGTCGATGAACATGTGCACGGCCAGGACGCCCACCATCTCAGCGATGATGAAGGACAGGGCGCCAAAGTAGAAGGACCAGCCGTACGAGTAGCTGTTCTTCTTGGAGTCGCTCTTCGTGGGGTCTCCGGCGTTGGCTGATATGTACACGATGATCCCGATGATGTTGCTCAGTCCTGACAGAAGGGGGCGCCGGACCAAGGAGACGAAAGGGATTTCAGGACTTTAGGGTGGAGGCAGGAAACAGGAAGTGGCGAGGAGGAAACACTGACCTGCAGACACGAAGAAGATTCCAGCGCTGAGGATGATGTTGTGCCGGGACTTGTAGAACTCGCTGGCGGCGATGCAAAGACCTCCCATGAAGAGCAGGATGACGCTGAGGATGGGGAAGATGCTGGAGGCTCGCACGGCGCCTGAGGAGGAGCAGGACCACGGGGGGAGGAGGAGGAGGAGAGAGGAGGAGGAGAGAGGAGG
>BJFM01006122.1:0-15732 GCA_016586285.1 Arothron firmamentum
TTTGGACACAGATTGATGCAGGCAAGCTTCTGCAAGTGTGGGCATTTCTGTAAAGATGTAAGTACACTGCAGATTAATTGGTTCTTATCGAGATAAAAAATACTATATTTGAAAATCTTAGCGTGCTATCGGACGGGCAAAGTCAGGGTTAAGTGCAGCCTGGCAGCTGGGGCCTGGCTCCGGGGAGCCGGGCTGGAGCTCCCCTGGTGCCCCCAGGACGGGTGCTGCCGGGCAGGCAAAGTGCCTGGCAACTGGGGGCTAGGTCCGGAGACCCGGGCTGGAGCCAGTACCGTCCCCACAGGAAGGGAGCTGTCGGGCGAGCAGATCCCGGGCAAGCGCCTGGCAACCTCCGGGGACCCAGGCTGGGTCTCTCTTGGTGGCCCCAGGAAGGGTGCTGCCGGGAAAAGTGCAACCTGGCGGCTGGGGGCTGGCTCTGGGGACACGGGATGGGTCTCCAATTGTGGCCCCAGGAAGTGTGCTCTCGGGCGGGCAGGGCAGGGGCTAGCGCCTGGCTAGCTCCAGGGACACAGGCTGAGGCAACCCTGGTGCCCCTAGGAAAGGTGCTGCCAGTCGGTCAAGTGCAGCAGGGAGCTGGGGGCTGGTTTCAAGGACCCAGCCTGGGGCTCCCCTGGTGCCCCCAGGAAGGGTGCTCTCATGCGGGCACAGCCCGGGCTAGTGCCTTGCTAGCTCCGGCGAGCCAGGCTGGGGCTCCTTCAGGCGAGAGTGCTGTCAGGCAGGCAAGGTGAAGCAGGGAGTTGGGGGCTGGCTCCGGGGACCCAGCAGGGCCGGGGCTAGCCCGGTGACCAAGGACGGGTGCTCCCGGGCTGGCAAAGAGCAACAGGGCAGCTGGGGGGCCAGCTCCGGGGACCCAGCAGGGCAGGGGCTAGCCTGGTGCCCCCAGGACGGGGGCTCTCGGGTGGGCGGAGCCTGGGCTAGCACCTGGCTAGCTCCGGGGAGCCAGGATGGAGCTCCCCTGGTGCCTCTAGGAAGGGTGCTGCCTGGTTTGCAAAGTGCCTGGCAGTGCCTGGAGCCAGCCCGGTGCCCCCAGGACGGGGGCTGCCGGGCGGGCAGAGCCTGGGCTAGAACATGCTGAGTGAACATGAGCTGAGTGCAGCCTGGCAGCCTGGCAGCTGGCTGCGGGGAGCCGGGCTGGAGCTCCCCTGGTGCCCCAAGGAAGGGTGCTGCCGGGCGGGCAAAGTGCAGTAGAGGGCAGGGTACAGCTCCGCGGACCCAGTAGGGTCCTGGCTAGCCTGCTGCCCTAGGACAGGTGCTCTCGGGCAGGCAGAGCCCGGGATAGTGCCTGGCTAGCTCCAGGGAGCCAGGCTGGGTTTTCCCTTGTGCCGACAGTAACAGTGCTGCTGGGTGGAGAGAGCCCGGGCTAGCTCCGGGGACCGAGGCTGGAGCTCCCCTGGTTCCCCCACGAAGGGTGCTGACAGGCGGGCAAGGTGCAGCAGGGAGCTGGGGGCTAACTCCGGGGAGCCAGGCCGGAGCTACCCAGGTACCACCTGAAAGGGTGCTGCCGGGCAGGCAGAGCCTGGGCTAGCGTCTGGCTAGCTCCTGGGACCCAGGCTGGGTTTCACCTGGTGCCCCCACGAAGGGTGCTGCTGGGTGGGCGGAGCCCGGGCTAGCGCCTGGCTAGCTCTGGGGACCGAAGCTGGAGCCAGCCCGGTGCACCGAGGAAGGGTGCTGGGCAGGCAGAACCCGTGCTAGCGCTATCTCTAGGTATCCATGCTGGAGCTCCCCTCATGCCCACAGGAAGGGTGCTGACGGGCGGGAAAAGTGCAGCCTGGCAGCTGGGGTCTAGCTCTGGAGACCCGTGCTGGAGGCAGCCCGGTCACCCCAGGAACGGTGCTGCCGGGCGGGAAGAGCCCGGGTTAGCACCTGGCTAGCTCCAGGGACCCAGGCTGGGGCTCCGTCAGGCGAGCTAAGTGCAGCCTGGCAGCTGGGGACTTGATCAGCGGAGCCAGGCTGGAGCTCCCCTGGTTCCCCCACGAAGGGTGCTGACGGGCGGGCAAGGTGCAGCCTGGAGCTCGGGGCTAGCTCCGGGGAGCCGGGCTGGAACTACCCTGGTGCCTCCAGAAAGGGTGCTGCCGGGCAGGCAGCGCCTGGGTGAGCGCCTGGCTAGCTCCAAGTACCCAGGCTGGTGCTCCGTCAGGAGAGCTAAGTGCAGCCTTGAAGCTGGCGGCTGCCTCGGGGAGCCGGGCTGGAGCTCCCCTGGTGCCCCCACGAAGGGTGCTGAGGGGCGGGCAAGGTGCAGCAGGGAGTTGGGGGCCAGCTCCGCGGAGCCAGGCTGTAGCTACTCTGGTGCCCCCAGAAAGGGTGTTGCCGGGAAAGCAGAGGCTGGGATAGCACCTGGCTAGCTCCGAGTACCCAGGCTGGAGCTCCCCTCGTGCCCCCATGAAGGGTGTTTTCGGGCGTGCAAAGTTCAGCCTGGCAGCTGGGGGCTAGCTCCGGAGACCCGGGATGGAGCCAGGACGGCCCGCCCAGGAAGGGTGCTGCCGGGCGGGCAGAGCCCAGGCTAGCACCTGGCTAGCTCCGAGGACCCAGGCTGGGGCTTCGTCAGGTGAGCTAAGTGCAGCCTGGCAGCTGGGGGCTGGCTCCGGGAAGTATGGCTGGAGCTCCCCTGGTGTCCCCAGAAAGGGGGCTGCCGGGATGGCAGAGCCCGTGCTAGCGCCTGGCTAACTCCAGGGACCAAGGCTGGAGATCCCATGGTGCCCCCAGGAAGGGTGTTCGCGTGCAGGCAGAGCCCGGGATAACGCCAGGCTAGCTCCGGGGAGCAAGGTTGGAGCTCCCCTAGTGCCCCCTGGAAGGGTGCTCTCGTGTGGGCAGAGGCTGGGCTAGCGCCTTGCTAACTCCGGGGATCCAGGCTGGGGCTCTGTCAGGCGAGCTAAGTGCAGCCTGTCAGCTTTGGGCTGGCACTGGGGAGACAGGCTGGAGCTCCCCTGGAGCCGCCATGAAGGGTGCTGCCGGGCGGGCAGAGCCCGTGCTAGCGCCTGGCTAGCTCCAGGGACCCAGGCTGGAGCCCCCCTAGTGCCCGTAGGAAGAGTGCTCTCGTTCGTGCAGAGCCCGGGCTAGCGCCTGACTAGCTCCGGGGACCTAGGCTGGAGCCAGCCCGGTGCCCGCAGGAAGGGTGCTGCAGGGCAGGCAGAGCCCGTGCTAGTGCCTGGCTAGCTCCAGGTACCCAGGCTGGAGCTCCCCCGGTGCCCTCAGGAAGGGTTCTGCTGGGTGGGCAGAGCCCGGGCTAGCCCCAGGCTAGCTCCAAGATCCCCGGCTGGGGCTCCGTCAGGCGAGCTAAGTGCAACCTGGCAGCTGAGGGCTGGCTCTGGGGAGCCGGGCTGGAGCTCCCCTGGTACCCCCACGACGGGTGCTGACGGGCGGGCAAGGTGCAGAAGGGAGCTAGGGGCTAGCTACGGGGAGCCAGGCTGGTGCTTCCCTGGTGCCCCCAGAAAGGCTACTTCCGGGTGGGCAGAGCCCGGGTTAGCGCCTGGCTAGCTTCAGGACCCAGGCTGTGGCTCCTTCAGACGAGGAAAGTGCAGCAAAGCAGCTGGGGGCTGGGTCTGGAAACCCAGGCTGGAGCTCCCCTGGTGCCCCCACGAAGGGTGCTTATGGGCGGGCAAGGTGCCGCAGGGAGCTAGGGGCTAGCTCCGTGGAGCCAGGCGGGACGGGGTGAGCCTGGTGCCCCATGGACGGGTGCTGTCGTGCGGGCAGAGCAAGGGCTAGCGCTTCGCTAGTTCCGGGAATCCAGGCTGGGGCTCTGTCACGCGAGGTAAGTACAGCCTGGTAGCTACAGGCTGGCTCTGGGCAGCCGGGCTGGGTCTCCCTTGGTGCCCCCACGAAGGGTGCTGCTGTGTGGGCAGAGCCCGGGCTAGTGCCTGGCTAGCTCCGGGAGCCCAAGCTGGAGCTACCCTAATGCCCCCAGGAAGGCTGCTCTCGTGCTGGCAGAGCCCGGGCTGGCGCCTGGCTAGCTCCGTGGTGCCAGGCGGCAGCCTGCCCGGTGCCCTGATGAAGGTTGCTGCCGGACAGGCAGAGCCCGTGATAGCTCCTGACTAGATCCAGGGACCCAGGCTGGAGCTCCCCTGGTGCTGCCAGGAATGGTGCTCTCGAGCGGTCAGAGCCCAGGCTAGCACCTGGCTAGCTCCAGGGAGCCAGGTTTTAGCTCCCCTGGTGCCCCTAGGAAGGGTGCTGCCGGGCGGGCAAAGTGCCTGGCAGGTTGGGGCTAGCTCCGGTGAGCCAGGTTGGAGCTCCCCTGGTGCCCTGAGGAAGGGTGCTGCTAGGCGGTAAAAGTGCAGTCTGGTAGCTGGGAGCTAGCTTTGGAGACCCAGGCAGGTGAGCTAAGTGCAGCCTGTCATCTGGGGTTTGACTCCGTGGAACCGGTGCTCCCCTGGTGCCCCCAATAAGAGTGCTGTAAGGCTGGCAAGGTGCAACAGGGCCACTGCGGGCCAGCTCCGCGGACCTAGCAGGGCCTTGGCAAGCCTGTTGCCTCCAGGACAGGTGTTCTCGGGCGGGCAGAGCCCGGGCTAGCTCTGGGGACCGAGGCTAGAGCTCCCCTCGTGCCCACAGGAAGAGTGCTGTCGGGCGGGAAAAGTGCAACCTGGCAGCTGGGGGCTAGCTCTGGAGACCCAGGCTGGAGGCAGCCTGGTGACCCCAGGAACGGTGCTGACGGGCGGGCAGAGCCCAGGTTAGCGCCTGGATAGCTTCAGGGACCCAGGCTGGGTTTCCCGTGGTGCCCACACGAAGAGTGCTGTAGGAAGGGCAGAGCCCGGGATTGCACCTGGCAAGCTCCAGAGACCCAGGCTAGAGCCAGCCCGGTGCCCCGAGGAAGGGGGGTGCCGGGCAGGCAGAGCCCGTGCTAGCGCCTGGGGGTTTCCCCTGGTGCCACCAGGAAGGGTGCTGCCGGGTGGTCAGGGCCCGGAGTAGTGCCTGGCTAGCTCCGGGGACCGAGGCTGTAGCCAGCCCGGTGCCCCGACGTAGGGTGCTGCCGAGGCGGCAGAGCCCGTGCTAGCGCTTGGCTAGCTCCGGGGGAGCCAGGTTGGAGCTCCCCTGGTGCCCCCAGGAAGGGTGCTGACCAATGAGCAGAACCTGTCCTATCGCCTGGCTAGTTCCGGTGAGCCAGTCTGGAGCTCCCCTCGTACCCCCCAAGAAGGGTGCTGATGAGCAGTCAAAGTGCAGCCCGTCTGCAGGGGGCTAGCTCTGGAGTTCCAGGCTGGGGCTCCGTCAGGCTAGCTAAGTGCAGCCTGACAGCTGGGGGCTGGCTCTGTGGAGCCGGGCTGGAGCTACCCTGGTGCCCACTCGAGGGGTGCTGATCGGCGGGCAAGGTGCAGCAGGGAGCTGGGGGCTAGCTCCGGGGTACCAGGCTGGAGCCAGCCCGTTGCCCCGAGGAAGGGTGCTGCGGGGCAGGCAGAGCCCGTGCAAGCGCCTGGCTAGCTCTTGGGACACAGGCTGGAGCTCCCCTGGTGCCCCCAGGAATGGTGCTCTCGTGCGGGCAGAGCCCGGGATAGCGCCAGCCTAGCTCCGGGGAGCCAGGTTGGAGCTTCCCTGGTGCCCCCAGAAAGGCTATTGCCGGGTGGGCAGAGCCCGGGCTAGCACCTGACTAGCTCCAGGACCCAGGCTGGAGCTCCCCTGGTGCCCCCAGGAAGGGTGCTCTTGTGCCGGCAGAGCCCGGGCTAGCGCCTGGCTAGCTCCGGGGAGCCAGGTTGGAGCTCCCCTGGTGACCCCAGGAAAGGTGCTCTCATGTGGGCAGAGCCTGGCCTAGCACCTGGCTAGCTCCAGGTACCCAGGCTGGAGCCCCCCTAGTGCCCCTAGGAAGGGACCTCTCTTTCGTGCAGAGCCCGGGCTAGCGCCTGACTAGCTCCGGGGACCCAGGCTGGAGCCAGCCCGGTGCCCGCAAGAAGGGAGCTGCCGGGCAGACAGAGCCCGGGCTAGCACCTGGCTAGCTCCGGGGACCCAGATTGGAGCTCCCCTGGTGCCCCCTGGAAGGGTGCTCTCATGCGGGCAGAGCCCGGGATAGCACCTGGCTAGCTCCGGTGAGCCAGGTTGGAGCTCCCCTTGTGCCTACAGGAAGAGTGCTGTCGGGCGGGAAAAGTGCAGCCTGGCAGCTGGGGGCTAGCTCTGGAGACCCGGGCTGGAGGCAGCCCGGTGTCCCAGGAACGGTGCTGCCGGGCGTGCAGAGCCCAGGTTAGCGCCTGGATAGCTCCAGGGACCCAGGCTGGGTTTCCCCTGGTGCCCACACGAAGAGTGCTGTAGGAAGGGCAGAGCCTGGGATTGCACCTGGCAAGCTCCGGAGACCCAGGCTAGAGCCAGCCCGGTGCCCCGAGGAAGGGGATGCCGGGCAGGCAGAGCCCATGCTAGTGCCTGGGGGTTTCCCCTGGTGCCAACAGGAAGGGTGCTGCCGAGTGGGCAGGGCCCGGAGTAGTGCCTGGCTAGCTCCGGGGACCCAGGCTGGAGCCAGCCCGGTGCCCCGACGTAGGGTGCTACCGAGGCGGCAGAGTCCGTGCTAGCGTTTGGCTAGCTCCAGGGAGCCAGGCTGGATCTCAGCTGGTGCCCCCAGGAAGGGTGCTCTCGTGCAGGCAGAGCCCGTGCTAGCGCCTGGCTAGCTCCGGGGGAGCCAGGTTGGAGCTCCCCTCGTACCCCCCAAGAAGGGTGCTGATGAGCGGCCAAAGTGCAGCCCGGCAGGAGGGGGATAGCTCTAGAGTTCCAGGCTGGGGCTCCGTCAGGCTAGCTAAGTGCAGCCTGACAGCTGGGGGCTGGCTCTGTGGAGCCGGGCTGAAGCTGCCCTGGTGCCCACTCGAGGGGTGCTGATCGGCGGGCAAGGTGCAGCAGGGAGCTGGGGGCTAGCTCCAGGGTGCCAGGCTGGAGACAGCCCGTTGCCCCGAGGAAGGGTGCTGCGGGGCAGGCAGAGCCCGTGCAAGCGCCTGGCTAGCTCTAGGGACACAGGCTGGAGCTTCCCTTGTGCCCCCAGAAAGGCTACTGCCGGGTGGGCAGAGCCCGGGCTAGCGCCTGACTAGCTCCAGGACCCAGGCTGGAGCTCCCCTGGTGCCCCCAGGAAGGATGCTCTTGTGCCGGCAGAGCCCGGGCTTGCACCTGGCTAGCTCCGGGGAGCCAGGTTGGAGCTCCCCTAGTGACCCCATTAAAGGTGCTCTCATGTGGGCAGAGCCTGGGCTAGCACCTGGCTTGCCCTGGGATCCAGGCTTTGGCTCCTTCAGTCGAGGAAAGTGCAGCAAAGCAGCTGGGGGCTGGGTCTGGAGACCCAGGCTGGAGCTCCCCTGGTGCCCCCATGAAGGGTTCTCTTGTGCGGGCAGAGCCCGGGATAGAGCCTGGCTAGCTCCGGGGATCAAGGCTGGGGCTCCGTCAGGCGAGATAAGTGCAGCCTGGCAGCTGGGGGCTGGCTCTGGGGAACCGTGCTGGGTCTCCCTTGGTGCCCCCACGAAGTTTGCTGCCTGGTGGGCAGTTCCCGGGCTAGCACCTGGCTAGCTCCAGGGACCTTTGGCTGGAGCTAGACCGGTGCCCCCAGGAAGGTTGCTGCCAGGTAGGAAGAGCCCGTGCTGGTGCCTGGCTAGCTCCAGGGACCCAGGGTGGAGCTCCCCTGGTGCCCCCAGGAATGGTATTCTCGTGCCGGCAGAACGCAGGCTAATGCCTGGCTAGCTCCCGGGAGCCAGGTTTTAGCTCCCCTGGTGCCCCTAGGAAGGGTGCTAGGTCTGGAGACCCGGGAGGGAGCCAGCCCGGTGTCCCCAGGAACGGTGCTGCCGGGCGGGCAGAGCCCAGGTTAGCGCCTGGCTAGCACCGGGGACCCAGGCTGGAGCCAGCCCGGTGCCCCGAGGAAGGGTGCTGCCGGGAGGGCAGAGCCCGGGCTAGCGCCTGGCTAGCTTCGGGGACCCAGGCTCGAGCTCCCCTGGTGCCCCCAGGAAAGGTAGCAGCAGGTAGCTGGGGGTTAGCTCCGTGGAGCCAGGCGGGACGGGGTTAGCCTCGTGCCCCATGGACGGGTGCTCTCGGGTGGGCAGTGCCCGGGCTAGCTCCGAAGAGCCAGGCTGGAGTTCCCCATGTGCCCCTAGGAAGGGTGCTCTCGTGCGGGCAGAGCCCGGGCTAGCACCTGCCTAGCTCCAGGGACCGAGGGTGGAACTCCTCTGGTGCCCCCAGGAAGGGTACTCTCGTGCCGGCATAACCCAGGCTAGCGCCTGGCTAGCTCCCGGGAGCCAGGCTGGAGCTCCCCAGGTTCCCCCACGAAGGGCTCTGCCGGGTGGGCAGAGCCTGGGCTAGCACCTGGCTATCTCCAAGTACCCAGGCTGGGGATCCGTCACGCGAGTTAAGTTCAACCTTGCAGCTGGGGGCTGGCTCCGGGGAGCCGGGCTAGAGCTCCCCTGGTGTCCCCACGAAGGGTGCTCACGGGTGTGCACGGTGCAACAGGGAGCTGGGGGCTAGCTCCGGGGAGCCAGGCTGGAGCCAGCCCGTTGCCCCGAGGAAGGGTGCTGCGGGGCAGGTAGAGCTTGTGCAAACGCCTGGCTAACTCCAAGGACCCAAGCTGGGGCTCCATCAGGCGACTTAAGTGCAGCCTGGCAGCTGGGGGCTGGCTCTGGGGAGCGGAGCTAGGGCTCCCCTGGTGCCCCCACGAAGGGTGCTGACGGGCAGGCATGGTGCAGCAGTGAGCTGTGGGCTAGCTCCGGTGACCCAGGCTGGAGCCAGCCCGGTCCCCCGAGGAAGGGTGCTGCCGGTCGGGCAGAGCCCGGGCTAGTGCTTGGCTCGCTCCAGCGAGCCAGACTGGAGCCAGCTCTGTGCCACTAGGAAGGGTGCTGTTGGGCGTTCAAAGTGTAGCCCGGCAGCTGTTGGCTCGCGATGGAGACCCAGGCTGGAGTGCAGCCTGGCATCTGGGGGTTGGCTCCAGGGAGGCGGGCCAGAGCTCCCCTGGTGCCCCGGGCAGCTGCGGGCCACCTCCGCGGACCCAGCAGAGCCTTGGCTAGCCTGCTGACCCCAGGACAGGTGATCTCGGGCGGGCAGAGCCCGGGCTAGCTCTGGGGACCGAGGCTGGAGCTCCCATGGTGCCCCCAGGAAGGGTGCTGTAGTGCGTGTAGAGCCCGGGATAGCGCCTGGCTAGCTCCCGGGATCCAGGCTGGGGCTCCGTCAGGCGAGGTAAGTGCAGCTTGGCAGCTGCAGGCTGGCTCTGGGCAGCCGCGCTGTGTCTCCCTTGGTGCCCCTAGGAGGTCTCTGCCGGGTGGGCAGAGCCCGTGCTAGCACCTATCTAGCTCCAGGGACCCAGGCTGGAGCTCCCCTGGTGCCCCCAGGATGTGTGCTCTCGTGCGGGCAGTGCCTGGTCTAGCGCCTGGCTAGCTCCGGGGAGCCAGGTTGGAGCTCCCCTGGTGCCCCCAGGAAGGGTGCTGCTGGGCGTGCAGAGCCTGGGCTAGTGCCTGGCTAGCTCCGAGGACCCAGGCTGGGGCTTCGTCAGGCAAGCTATGTGCAGCCTGGCAGCTAGGGGCTGGTTCCAGGGAGCAGGGCTGGAGCTCCCATGGTCTCCCCAGGAAGGGTGCTGCCAGGTGGGCAGAGCCCGGGCTCGTGCCTGGCTAGCTCCGGGGACCGAGGCTGGGGCCAGCCCGGTGCCCCGAGGGCGGGAGCTGCCGGGCAGGCAGAGCCCGTGCTAGCCCCTGGCGAGCTCCAGGGACCCAGGCTGGAGCTCCCCTGGTGCCCCTAGTAAGGGTGCTGCCGGGCAGGCAGAGCCCGGGCTAGCGCCTGGCTAGCTCCAGGGACCCAGGCTCGGTTTCCCCTGGTGCCCCCAGGAAGGGTGGTGTATGGTGGTCAAAGTGCAGCCCGGCAGCTGGGGGCTGGCTTCGGAGGCCCAGGCTGGGGCTCTGTTAGTCAAGCTTAGTGAAGCCTGGCAGCTGGGGGCTGGCTCCGGGGAGCTGGGCTGGAGCTCCCCTGGTGCCCCAACGAAGGGTGCTGACGGGCGGGCAGGGTGCAGCAGGGAGCTGGGGGCTTGCTACGTGGAGCCAGCCTGGAGCTACCCTGCTGCACCCAGAAAGGGTGCTGCCGGGCAGGCAGAGCCCGGGCTAGTGCCTGGCTAGCTCCATGGACTCAGGCTGGGTTTCGCCTGGTGCCCCCAAGAAGAGTGCTGTCAGGCGGACAAGGTGCAGCAAGGAGCTGGGGGCTGGCTGTGGGGACCCAGCAGGGCCGGGGCCAGCCGTGAATTACTCCATGTACACGTGCTACACTTGAATTACATGTGAATCTGCATAGACATCTGAAATTCAGTGCATTGTCAATGGCTGCATAACTGTACATAATGTTGTTGTTGTCAATGTTGTTGTCATAGTTGCTACAGCGCATCATAGGTGGCAACAACAAACGTAATTACAAATGTAATTAATGTGTATTTCTTCCAGTTTGATAATGGGTATGATTTTTTTGCTTAAGTCTAATTTAGACTTTACTTAAGTCATATCGGGAACCCGGGCTGGAGCCAGCCCGGTGCCTCGAGGAAGGGTGCTGCCGGACAGGCAGAGCCCGGGCTAGCGCCTGGCCAGCTCTGGGTACCCATGCTGTGGCTCCTTTGTTGCCCCCAGGAAATGGTGCTGCCGGGTGGGCGACGTACAGCCTGGCAGCTGGGGGCTTGCTCCGGGGAACCAGACTGGCGCTCCCCTGGTGCCCCCAGGAAGGGTGCTCTGGTGCGGGGAGAGCCCGGGTTGCGCCTGGCCAGCTCCGGGGACCCATGCTGTGGCTCCCCTGGTGCCCCCAGGAAGGGTGTTCTCGTGCGGGCAGAGCCCGGCCTAGCGCCTGGCTAGCTCCGGGGAGCCAGGCTGGAGCTCCCCTGGTGCCCCCAGGAAGGGTGCTGACGAGCAGGCACAGGGCCTGGCAGCTCACATCTAGGTCGGGAGACCCGCGTTGGGTCTCCTCTGGTGGCCCCAGGAAGGGTGTTCTAAGGCATGCAGGGCAGGTGCTAGCGCCTGGCTAGCACCAGGGTCCCAGGCTGGAGCTCCCCTGGTGCCACCAGGAAGGGTGCTGCCGGGCGTGCAAGTGCAGCAGGGAGCTGGGGGCTAGCTCCGGAGACCCAGGCTGCAACCAGCCCGGTGCCACCAGAAAAGGTGCTGTCGGGCGTACAGAGCCCGGGCTGGCACCTGACTTGCTCCGTGGACCCAGGCTGGGTCTCCCCTGGTGACCCAGGAAAGGTGCTGCCTGGCGGGAGATCACAAAGAATCATGTGCCTGTCACAGAAAAGCGCACACTGGCAGACGTTTGCCTGTATCAATATGTGTCCAATATGTGCTTCTCTCAGCGAGAAAACATCGATTTTGGGAAACGGGATCTCAAACAACCAATCACCGTATTTTCCCCACTATAAGGCGCACCTAAAAGCCTTTAATTTTCTTAATATTGGTTCATTGTGGCTACCGTAGTCAGGGGGCGTGGCCGAAGGAACAGCGGTTAAAAATGTAAGGGAATTCCAGACCCACACCATTTGCACAAACGTTTTACCGTTGCACTGTTTTACGTGTTTACTGAATCGGGGGAAGTCCCCCTCCATGTGTGTGAATGCACTAACTACGTGATAAACCTTGCGGTTGGTGAAAGATAAACTGTGTTGCGAAAATACTAGATCACTGACGTTACCTCGAGGAAATAAAAATAACCGTTTGAACCGTGACAAGTGGAGTTGGAAATACATTGTTTTCAACGAGGGCGAAGAAATAAGAACTACTGGTCCGTACGGTACCGTATTGTGAATGCACGAACTTGTTTTTGAGTGAACAGAGTTGTCAGAACGCCAGTTTGTATTCTATTACCGGTAATAAAGTTTGACTGTCTGGCTTATCTGACTGTTTTGTGGACATTTCCTTTAGCACAGCTTCATCTAGTGGCTGCATAACGAAACCGCAGCCACTACAGTAGTTTCTATTCTTTCTGCCTTATAGTGCGGTGCGCCTTATATATGAAAAAAGTTACAAAATAGGCGATTTATTGAAGGTACGCCTGATGATCTGGTGCGCCTTATTATGCGGAAAATACGATACTTTTTACAGGAAAAGCGCACACTTGCAGACGCTTGCCTGCATCAATGTGTGTCCAAAATATTCTTCTTTCAGCGAGAAAACAACGATTTTGTTAAACGGGATCTCAAACAATCAATTACATCTTACAGGAAAAGCTGACACTTGCAGACGCTAGCCTGCATCAATCTGTTTCCAAAGTGTGCTTCTCTCAGCGAGAAATCAGCGATTTTGGTAATCTTGATCTCAAACAATCACTTACATATTATGGAAAAGGGCACACTTGCAGACACTTGCCTGCATCAATCTGATTCCAAAATGTGCCTCTCTCAGCGAGAAAATATCGATTTCAGTCAACTGGATCTCAAACATTCAATTACATTTTACAAGAAAAATGCACACTTCCAGTCGCTTGCCCGCATCAATGTTTCCCAAAACTTGCCTCTCTCACCGAGAAAACATTTATTGTGGTAAACAGGTAAACAAAGCATCATGTGCCTGTCACAGAAAAGCTTGCACTTGCAGACGCTTGCCTATATCAATCTGTGTCTGAAATGTGCTTCTCTCAGCGAGAAAACATCAATTTTGGTAAACGGGAAAACAGAGAATTATGTGCCTGTCACAGAAAACTGCACACTTGCAGCCGCTTGCCTGCATCAAAGTGTGTCCAAAATGTGCTTCTCTGAGCGAGAAAACAGCGATTTTGGTAAAAATGATCTCAAAAAATAACGAAAAATATTTTAGAAAAGCGCCCACTTGCAGACACTTGCCTGCATCAATCTGATTCCAAAATGTGCCTCTCTCAGCGAGAAAATATCGATTTTGGTAACGATTTTGGACACTTGCAGTCGCTTGCCCGCATCAATACGTTTTCCAAAACTTGCTTCTCTCAGCGAGAAAACATTTATTTTGGTAAAAAGGTAAACAGAGAATTATGTGCCTGTCACAGAAAAGCGCACACTGACAGACGCTTGCCTGTATCAATGTGTGACCAAAATGTGCCTCTCTAGGCGAGAAAATATCAATTTTGGTCAACGGGATCTCAAACAATCAATTACATTTCACAGGAAAAACGCACACTTGCAGTCACTTGCCCGCATCAATAAGTTTCCCAAAGCTTGCTTCTAACAACGAGAAAACATCTATTTTGATAACAGGTAAACAGAGAATCATGTGCCTGTCACAGAAACGATTACATTTGCAGACACTTGCCTGTATCAATCTGTGTCCAAAATGTGCTTCTCTCAGCGAGAAAACATCGACATTGGTAAGTGGGATCTCAAACAATCATTTACATTTTAGAGGAAAAACACATACTTAAAGGCGCTTGCCTGTATCATCCTGTGTCCAAAATGTTTTTCTCTCAGCGAGAAAATATCGATTTTGTTAAACGGGATAAGAGAGAATTATGTGCCGGTCACAGAAAAGCACACACTTGCAGCCGCTTGCTTGCCCGACACCACCCTTCCTACGGGACACCAGGGGAGCCCCAGCCTGGGTCCTCGGAGCAACGCCAGGCGCTAGCCCGGTCTCTCACCACCCAGCAGCACCCTTCCTGGGGGGCACCAGGGGAGCTCCAGCCTGGGTCCCCGGAGATAGCCAGGCGCTAGCACGGGCTCTGCCTGCCCGGCAGCACCCTTACTGGCGGCAACAGGGTAGCTCCAACCTGGCTCCCCGGAGCTAGCCCCGAGCTCCAGGCTGCACCTTGCCCGCCCGTCAGCACCGTTCGTGGGGGCACCAGGGGAGCTCAAGCCCGGCTCCCCGGAGCCAGCCCCCAGCTGCCAGGCTTCACTTAGCTCGTCTGACAGAGCCCCAGACCGGGTCTCCTGACCTAGCCCCCAGCTGCCAGGCACTTTGCCCACCAGGCAGCACCCTTTCTGGAGGCACCAGGGTAGCTCCAGCCCGGCTCCCCGGAGCTAGCCCCGAGCTCCAGGCTGCACCTTGCCCGCCCGTCAGCACCCTTCGTGGGGGCACCAGGGGAGCTCCAGCCTGGCTCCGCGGATCGAGTCCCCAGCTGCCAGGCTGCACTTAGCTCGCCTAACGGAGCTCCAGCCTGGGTCCCCAGAGCTAGCTCGGGCTCTGCCCGCCCGAGAGCACCTGTCCTGGAGGCAGCAGGCTAGCCAAGGCCCTGCTGAGTCCGCGGAGCTGGCCCGCAGCGGCTCGGTTGCACCTTGCCAGCCTTACAGCACTCTTACTGGGGGCACCAGGGGAGCTCCAGCCCGGTTCCCCGGAGCCAACCCCCAGATGCCAGGCTGCACTTCGTTCGCTTCACGGAGCCCCAGCCTGGGTTTCCATAGCTAGTTCCCAGCTACCGGGCTTCACTTTTACCGCCTAACAGCACCCTTTCCTGGGGTTACCAGGGGACCTCCAGCCTGTGTCCCCGGAGAGCGCCTGGCGCTAGCCCGGCTATGCCTGCCCGGCAGCACCCTTCCTGGGGGCACTGAGCTGGCTACAGCCTGGGTCCCCAGAGCTAGCCAGGCGCTAGCCCGGGCTCTGCACACCTGTCAGCACCCTTCCTGGGGGCACCAGGGGAAACCCAGCCTTGGTCCGTACAGCTAGCAAGGCGCTAGCCCGGGATCTGCCGACACGAAAGCAGCCATCCTGGGGGCACCACGGCAGCTCCCGCCTGGGTCCCTGGAGCTAGCCAGGTGCTAGCCCGTGCACTGCCCACCCGGCAGCACCCTTCGTGGGGGCAACAAGACCCAGCCCAGCACCCCAGGGGGCAACAAGACCCAGCCCAGCACCCCAGAGCCAGCCCCCAGCTGCTAGGCTGCACTTACCTCACCTGACGGAGCCCCAGCCTGGATCCCCGGAGATAGCCAGGCGCTATCCCGGGCTCTGCCCGCACCAGAGAACCCCTTCCTGGGGGCACTAGGGAAGCTGCAAACTGGCTCCCCGGACCTAGCCCGGGCTCTGCCCGCCCGAAAGCTCGCGTCCATGGGGCACCACGCTAACCCCAGGCCGCCTGGCTCCACGGAGCAAGCCCACAGCTCCCTGCTGCACCTTTCCCGCCCATCAGCACCCTTCGTGGGGGCACCAGGGGAGCTCCTGTCCGGCTCTGCGGAGCTAGCCAGGCGCTAGCCCGGGCGCTGCCTGCCTGGCAGCACCCTTCCTCGGGGCACTGGGCTGGCTCCAGCCTGGGTCCCCAGTGCTAGTCAGGCGCTAGCCCGGGCTCAGCCCACCAGGCAGCACCCTTCCAGGGGGCACCACGGGAAACCCAGCCTGGCTTTGGGAGCTAGCCAGGCGCTAGCCCAGGCCTTGCCTGCATGGCAGCACCCTTCCTGGGAGCACCAGGGGAGACCCAGCCGGGTACCTCAGTGCTAGCCAGGGAATAGCCCGGTCTCTGCTCGCCCGGCAGCTCCCTTTCTAGGGGCACCGGGCTGGCTCCATTCCGGCTCTTCAGACCTAGCCCCAAGCTGCCAGGCACTTTGCCCGCCCGGCAGCACCCTTCCTAGGGGCACCAGGGGAGCTAAAACCTGGCTCCCGGGAGCTAACCAGGCGCTAGACCGGGTTCTGCCGGCATGAGAGTACCATTCCTGGGGGCATCAGGGGAGCTCCAGCCTGGGTCCCTGGAGCTAGCCAGGCGCCAGCACGGGCTCTTCCTGCCCGGCAGCCCCCTTCCTGGGGGCACCGGGCTAGCTCCAGCCAAGGTCCCTGGAGCTAGCCAGGCGCTAGCCCGGGAACTTCCCCCCCGGCAGCACCCTTCGTGGGGGCACCAAGGGAGACCCAGCCCGGTTCCCCAGAGCCAGCCCCCAGCTGCCAGGCT
>BJFM01006136.1:0-10352 GCA_016586285.1 Arothron firmamentum
GATGGTGACCTCAGGATGGACCAGAGTCACCTGACTGAGGCTCAGAGTGACCGGAAATGACGCGTTTACTCTCCACTTGCCTCTGAGGAAGTCAAACAAAGCGCACGTGTGGCCGCTGGCCCCGCCCACACTCGCGACGGTGGGCGGGGCTGGTGACTCGGCGGCTCGTCACGCGGCGTCAGTTCGGAGTCGCACAATTATGAAAAAGCAGCCTCCGGCTGGAGCTGCAGCCGACGCCGATCTCTCCTACGTCCAACGGGCTTTCCTTCCAGGGCTAACCGGGAGCAGCACCGATAGATGGCTAAAGGCCACGCCGCATCTCTTCCTGAGTCTCAACGGTGAAGAGAATGGTAGGGGCTGCTCTGGCTTGTCTGCTCTTGTCATTCGGCTGAGGGTCGTCGTGACTGGTCCTCTGACTGGCAGCTCCTCCGTACATGCTGCCTTCTGCCTGTCAGGGACCCGGCCGACACCACGGCGCCTTTGTGGTGCTTTCTGAGCCTCTGGCTGTACTCGTGAGTCATTTTTTTACTGACCTGGTTGGTGAAGCGTAGTGTGATAAGTGATAAAGTTCCTGAAAAGACGCTCGGACGCAGCGTTAGCGGCTAAGTAGCTAGCTGGCTAGGCTAACTGCTAGACACTTGTGTGAGCTAACTAGCTTCCCCAGCTGCTGCGGCTGATGTTAGCAGCCTGGACACTTCAGCCAGCCAGCTCTGGTTTCTGATGCTCACAGGAGCACCACCGTGGACCTTTAACTCCAACCACCCTCTCTCAGGCTCTGGAATTTGTGGCTAATTTGACGAAGTAGCCGGTCAACTTGTGCAGGTAGACGCCGACAGCGGTCCGCGACAGGCGGACACGTCGATCACGGCCAGTTTAAAACCATCAGGATGGCTGTCACAATGCAAGCCCTAATGATCAAAGGATCAAAGAGATTTCCACACTAAATCTCTCGTTGCTTTGATTATAAGAGCAACCTACTATCACAACTAGGTTACATGGAATTGCAGCTGTCCAAAACTACTGGTGTCCATCAACTTCGACCAGAATCAGCACCAAATACAAAATACAAGATTAAAAAAACAACAGAAATCTTCTGTATTAATATGTCCGGACCACCACCCCGTCCTGAATCCAGCTAATCTGATGAATCGGGGCGTTCCGGCCCCTGTCCATCGTTTGGCCCTTCGACCCTTTCAGTCCCTCCCCAACGATGAGACTGTACAGAAGGAGCTCACACACAAGTTTCCATGGAGCTTCCATTTGTTGACATCCCTCAGAAACCGGGGTCTCTGTGCGGGAGCCGCTGTGCCCACCAGCAGCAGGTAAACCAGCAGACCGGCTAATCAGTGTTTGGCTCTCACAGAAAGTCTCTTTTCTTGGTTCTCATCCACAACTCTGGTCTCCATGGTGAGCCATACGTTTCCTCGGTGGTCGTGTGTTTTAATTGGCGAAGCGGCGGTGGGTCGGTGCCCGTCTTTGGCCCAGTGCAGAGCTCTGGGATTTCCCACCGTTCTGAGTGGGACGGGTCACATGCAGCAGCTTAACGGTGCACGAGGACACTCCTGGGCTGCTGCCGACAGGAAGTGACACCAACGTTTGGATGGTGGAGCGTCTGGTCACCTGATGGCTGAAACTGGGCTTTCAGCTGTTACCTGAGGTCCGAGCAGGCTGGAGGACTACACACACTCTGAATGTGTGTCTGTCTTGGCCTGGGGCTGCGACACACACCCTGAGTGTGTGTTCTGGGCTGTGACATGCATTTCTTGGCCTCCATTTGCATCACACTCGAGCTGACCTGAAGGTGATACATAACGCGCTCCAGCCGTCCCAAACTGGGTTGTCAGGAAAACCAGTCCTGTTCCTGGATGTTTGGTTTCTGGGCGGAGGGAAGTCCCGCCCCTTTACCCATGCTGGGCATGCACCAGTTGGGTGGATGAGGAAGGTTTTTATTCAGACCTGATGATTGTGAAGAGTTAGATGAACACATGATGGATGGATGGCTGGCTGGATGGATGGATGGATGGATGGATGATGCAGCCAATCATTGAGTCTCTTTGGGGCTTTTGTCCCCGTCTGGACTGGGCCGTTGCTGAGTCAGCTGATTGAACGCTCCTGGGGGGAGTCTGGTCTAGGGTTGGGGTTGGGGTTGGGGCTGCTGGAGGTGTAAGGATGTCTGAAGCAGGTCAGAACTGAGCGGCACCCTGACCTCAGCGCCCCCCCCCAACAATCGTCCCACTTGTTGAGCCGAGGTCCCGCCGGCTCCTGCACCGTTGGCACCCGGAGACGGAGAAGAACGGCCGTCACATGTGTGCGTGGCCGCCAGCAGGGCGTCATGCGTTGAGCCGTGTCTGGAGGGGGCATGTGTGGTGGGGAGCTGACACGAGGGTCCCATGACTGCAGAGCTTCTGAGAGGAACCTCTGAGAAGGCTGGGACCTTTAGAACTGAGGCGAGCCTGCTGATGCAGCTCACACTGGGACTCCATGGTACACCCCTCTGGTGGTGCATTCAGTGGGTCAGGGAAACCTCCGTTACTGTGAAGGAGCTCTGCTGGGCAGAACCAGAGCTGGTAGAACGTCTGACGCAGTAACGCTCTGACTGCTGGTTCAGACCTCCTCCGGACAGTTCTTCTTGTTTTCCAGATGTTAGCAGCAGAGGTTCCAGCCAGAATAATCTGCTCTGATCCTCAGAAGTGCTTCATTTATCCCAGACAGGGGGAGTTAGCTGTGACCTCTGCTGTCCTCCTGTGACCTTGAGTCACAGGTCAGAAGCTTTCAGATCTTTTTGTGCTCCTCAGGAAGAGCAGGTGAACACAGAGCTGCAGCGTTAGAGCTGGTTGAAATGAGCAACCACAGACAGCAGTTACACTCCAGAGCGTAGTTGTTGTTGTTGTTGTTGTTAAATGAATACTGTATGTTGTTTACTGAATGTTGCTCTGGAGTCCCGTGTGGGCCATAATATCAGTAAATGAGAGCAAACAGCAGGCTCTGCTGAGCTCAGGTAAGGAGAGGAGCACTCCAGGTAGGCCCAAGGTCAGCAGAGGTCATTGGGAGGAGAACAGAAAGGAGCCACAGCTGCTCTTTGACCCTGAACGTTGAGGAATACGTCTCATGGCAGCAGCGTTCCTGAGATGGCTGCTGTCCCCCAGCAGAGCCCTGGAAGAGCTGAGGCACAGCACCAGGAAGGAAGAGCTCCTGGAAAGTTCACTGGAGAAAGTCTGTGTGTGTGTGTGTGTGTGTGTGTGTGTGTGTGTGTTGGCAGTGGTCTGGGCGGTAGCTGCCTCCCCCGGTCAGTTGCCATGGTTACAGGTTAGCGGGGCCCTGTCACATGGACGTGACGCCAGTGTTTCCGTGAAGCTTCGCTCCAGTTCTGTCTTTGATGAGCTGTTGGCTTTGATCCCTGCTGTCATGCATCTCTTTCCAGCTGGTTCACCAGCAGCAAGCTGGTTGGTTGAGGACGGCCGGTGGCAGCAGGTCAGGTAACCCTGACCTGCTGGTCAGGGTTACCTGACCTGCTGGGTGGAGGCTGGTGATGCTTCCTGCTTCTTGATTAGATGCTGTTTTAGTTGCCAGCAGCCAGACTGGAGCTAAAGAGAGCCGCTCCAGCCAGTCCTGAAGCTCTCACCCAAGGTTGTGGAGGTGCTGCTTTACTGGCAGCTAGCAGTTAGCTGCTAGCTGCTAGCAGTTAGCTACTAGCTGTCTCCTCCTGTCAGAGTCCAGCCCAGCAGCGTTGGAGGGCGTGTCAGCAGCCAGCTGGGCTCAGGGAGGCCCGGCTCCTGTCTGAGCTCGTTCAGCTTCAGCCTTATCAGCATTAGCAGGTCCTGGACCACTAACGCCCAGCAGAGCTCCACCGTTAGCAGGTCCTGGACCACTACCGCCCAGCAGAGCTCCACCGTTAGCAGGTCCTGGACCACTACCGCCCAGCAGAGCTCCACCGTTAGCAGGTCCTGGACCACTAACGCCCAGCAGAGCTCCACCGTTAGCAGGTCCTGGACCACTACCGCCCAGCAGAGCTCGCTGCCTGAGAGCACAGAGGTGTTTCAAACTCTGCTTACTCACTTCCTGGCAGAAGTCTGGCTGCCACGTTTGAGCTTGAGATAAGAGGCTGGAGAGTCCACAGCTTCCACCTTTGAGCTCTGAGTGGAACGTTCAGTTTGAAGCCAGCGGATCACCTGATGCTGCTGCGGTCTGAGCAGAGATCCTCGTGCGTGTTTGCTCAAATCCCCTCAGTCTTTCAGGTGAATTCCAGTGAAGCACCTGTTAAACAGAGCGTGTCTGTCGCTGCTTCACAGGAAATAGGGCTGCAGAATGAAGGCTAACAGGCTAACAGGCTAACATGCTGCTGATCAGGTGAATGTCTGCTCATTTCCATTCAGGAGCAGCTTAAACAAAGTTCTAAATCCAGAATCACACCACAGTGAACGCCGGTTCTCCAGGGACCCCTTCTACTGATCACCTTTCACATCAAAAGCGGTGAAGTAAATCCACCATTTTGGGGCTTTTGTTGATGATTTGCAGTCTTGGCTAACCGTCCTCGGCGCTGCTGTCAGGAGAAAGTGTAATGAGCGGGCCGCCGTCGTGGGGAGGCTTGGTGTGTGTGTGTGGGATGAGCCAACTAGGTATATATCACTGAGGCCATCCTTTAATCCCGTCCCAGCCCGCCTCCCTGGGCTCTGCCTCTGCGCTATAATATCTGGCTCACACATTCATCTGGCCCAGCAGGCTTCTACATATTAACAGTGGATGGAGTCGTCGCTCAGCCTTTAACTGGGCCGGCGCTGAGCCCAGTGGCAGCTAGACTTTGCCTCCAGAGCCTTGAGGAGAGCAGTGCTGATGGTCCGCCGCCCAGGACCGGGCTGCGCTAACTGAGCTGGGGTCTGGACATGCCAGCAGGACCTTTGACATGTTCCTGTACAAGAGTCTGAAGCAGAGGGACGAGGAGGAGGACGTCCAGGTACAGTCAGGCTGCTTTACCGCAGCGTCAGCGCCGGTCCAGTGGTCCCGTCTCCGTCCCGTTAGCGGCTAGTTCAAGCCGCCGTCGTGTCTGGCTCTTTCTGCGAGCAGGAGCAGGAGCTGCTGCGTTTCCCTGTAATGACGCCTCTGTGGCAGCGTTGGGGTTGAAATTGGCCCCATGCTTGGAGGGATTAATGCTGCTAATGGGAGGCTGTGCCGGCGGAGCAGTCAGGTTCAGGCTCCAGGGAGAGTTCCCCTCTTAAAGCCTTGTTTTTGGGACAGAGAGGTTCTTTCCTGCTGCTCAGAACAGTGTTGGTGTCCTTCTGTTTTGACTGCTCTTCTGTTGGAGTGGTGCTTCAGGGCTGCAGGTATCTGCAGCAGCGTCGCCTCAGGCCTCCACTCACATGCTGCTTCTGCTCTTTCTTCACAGTCCAAGAAACCCTGGATAGAAAGCACTTTCAGCAAGAGGGAATGTGTGTACATACTTCCAGTGTCCAAGGACCCCCACAGGTATGTGCAGCCCTGCAGCATTGTGCTGCTGATTACCATGGAGACGCAGTAATTACACAGGCGGAGGCCTAAGCACCGCTCTGCTCAGAGTCCATGCGTCTGCTGCTGCAGACTTCAGTGTTTACGTCTGTCACTGTGATTGCAGCGTTAAAAGGGAAGAGCACTCATCAGCGTTTGTAGCCATCAGCATGTATGTTCTTCAGCCTCCGTGGTGGAACTCCTCCACTCCTCCTGTTGGGTCTGGAGGCTGCGGAGGCTCGGTGAACTCTGCTTCCTGCTCCCCATGCTTGCTCTTTCAGTAAATATTAAAGGGAGAGAGGCTTTTCCTGCCTGCGTGCCTGCTTACCTGCGTGTTGTTCCTAGTTATCCTTTCACAAACATTCCTCCTCTCCTGTCAACTCTGTTTTCTTTTGCGTCACTCATTTGCCAGAGGCTTTTCTCCAGTAACTGCTCTACGTGATGTTGCTCAAAGATAGTTCAGACGTGTTTTATGACTGTCCAAAGCCCTGCATGTGCGTGCAGTCGGTGCACGTGAGCGTGCCCTGGGCAGCTCGAGAGGGCCGTCCTGGTTAAAGACCAATCTAACCGGACGGGCTGATAACCTTCCTGTCCTCACACGTCTGCTGGGAAGCTTCTTCTCTTCAGCTCTTTCTGTGTGTGAAAGATCTGCACGTTTCCATCCAGTGATCCAGTGTGTGTGTGTGTGTGTGTGTGTGTGTGTGTGTGTGTGTGTGTGTGTGTGTGTGTGTGTGTGTGTGTGTGTGTGTGTGTGTGTGTGTGTGTGTGTGTGTGAAACTCTTGCAGATGCCTTCCAGGATGCCAGATTTGCCAGCAGCTAGTCCGGTGAGTACTCCTGTGGCTCACCTCAGGATTAGCCTGAAAGAACTCTTGCTAATGCTAACCTTCCAGCAGAAACGGTCCGCCTCAGAACTGTTTCTCACTGCCCTCCTCCTCAGGAGGCCGTGAACTCTGAGGCCTCCTGTGTCAGCATGGATGCTGCAGTATGCCTCCATGCAGCTGTCTGCGCTGCTGCTGCATGTGTTAACCTGCAGTTGGAGGGGAAACCACTGCAGCTGCAGATTAGTCTCCTCAGACGGGAGCAGATCTGCTCAGGTGCTCCAGGATCAGCTCCCACACAGGAACCTGGAGCCTGGTTGTGGGCCTGCTCCTCTGCGAGCATGGCTTCACTGCTGTGCTGAGAAACGTGTCAGAGTAACTCTTGCTCTGCAGGTGTTGCGGTTGTGTTTTTCACCAGTGCTTTTGCTCCCTCCTCAAGGTGCTGCTGTGGGCGCTTGGTCCGGCAGCACGTTGGCTTCACGGCCAGCTTGGCCTCCAAATACTCGGATGTGAAGCTGGGTGAGAACGCCGGCCTGCCGGCTCCAGCGGCGGAGGAATGGTCCGTGGAAAAGCACACCGAGGCCAGCCCCACCGACGCCTATGGCGTCATCAACTTCCAGGGAGGCTCTCATTCATACAGAGCCAAGGTAGGAGCTCACCTCGCCCACGGCTGCAGTCAGAAGAGCCTTTTCCAGCCTTCCGCCCTTGCCTGCCTGTGGTTGACGGCGTCTTTCTCCTCCAGTATGTGCGTTTGTCCTACGACACGCGGCCAGAGTGCGTTCTGAAGCTGATGCTGAAGGAGTGGCACATGGAGCTGCCCAAGATCCTCATCTCTGTCCACGGAGGGGTGCAGAACTTTGAGCTGCACCCACGCATCAAGCAGGTGGTGGGCAAGGGCCTGATCAACGCTGCAGTCACCACCGGGGCCTGGATCCTCACCGGAGGGGTCAACACCGGTGCGTAGTCAGTCTGCTGCTAGCGTGCTGCTGCTGTGCCAGCTTCCTGCTGGGTGGGTGCTTTCCAGGGGTGTGGATCCACCGGCTCTCGCAACATTGAAAGGTCCTGACTGGTCTGGTCCAGGCTCCCAGTTTAAGCCCGGTGTCGTGTGGTCAAAGGTCTCCACCGTGGCCGCAGCTAGCGTCCGCGCTGGCTAAGGCTAGCTATGAGCTAGGTCAGACCTGTTTTTGCACTTTCAAAAGGGAAACCTGTTTATTTCACTGTTTCCTTGATTTTTGACATTCAGTTTGAGAGGTTGGGAGCTGGTCCACAGCTCTGATATCCACACCTGAGGGCCCAGGCTCTCCAGGGCCAGTGGAAGCAGGCTCCTGGTCCAGTCTGTCCATCGCTGAACCCAGCGCCGTGTACCGAGTGTCGTCCCAGCCCCAGTAGCCTACAGCTCCATGTTTTTAGGTTTAGCTGCTTTGGATTCATTCAGTTCTTTCATTTTCCTAAAATTGAAATGAGGAGGAGCTTTGAGGAGTGTAAATGTTAAAGGGGAGGACAGCCTGACAGGCTTTTGCTTTTGTGTACTGAAGAATTGCCAGTGATGTTATTACATGCTTCCAGAAGCTAATGCAGCTTTCTGGCTGAACGTGCACACAACCGTGCACAAACAGGTGTGGATCAGCTCGGGCAGGGTGATGTGCTGAGAGGGCAAAGCTGGTAATTGCAGCTTCCCAGCGTGTCATTTAGCTGGGCAGCAGGGTGTTGAGATGATGAGCTCTGATCATAGTCTTTAAACCATTACTGCCAAGGGTCAATTAGCCAGAGCCGTCATTACTGTGAGCACGCTGGCCTCCGCCTGGCCTCCACCTGGCCTCCACCTGGCCTCCGCCTGGCCTCCACCTGGCCTCCGCCTGGCCTCCGCCTGGCCTCCGCCTGGCCTCCGCCTGGCCTCCGCCTGGCCTCCGCCTGGCCTCTGAGCCCAGGAGCCCCGTGGCCCTCCTGGCAGGCCCTTGGCTCTTCTGGTGTGGTGAACTGGGACGTTGGAGCCACTCTTCAGATCTGGGTGGGCTGTGTGTCCACGGTTCAGAAGTGAGTGGGCTCCTTGCTGCTTCCTGCAGGGGTGGCCAAGCACGTGGGCGATGCTCTCAAAGAGCACTTTTCACGATCGTCAAAGAAGATTTGCACTATCGGGATCGCACCCTGGGGGGTCATCGAGAACAGGAACGACCTCATGGGCAGAGACGTGAGTGGCGCTGGCTCAGCGTGGCCGTCTGGACCGGCTGGCTGTGTAACCGGCTCCTTTGCTTCCTTCAGATCATGGCTCCCTACCAGACGCTGCTGAACCCGCTCAGCAAGCTCAACGTCCTCAACAGCCTTCACTCCCACTTCCTGCTGGTGGACGACGGGACCGTGGGCAAGTACGGCGCCGAGGTCAACCTGCGGCGGCAGCTGGAGAAACACGTCAACCTCCAGAGGATACACGCACGTGAGTGGAAGCTGCCTCCGCTTCTCTGTGTTGGTGGCCTGAACGTTGTGCATAAACAGCCTGCAGAGCTCTGAGCTCACGCTCTGACGACATCCGCCTTCCTAAGCCGGAAAACAGCACCCTAATTATGTCCTCGTCTCCTTAGAGCCTCAATAACACACCTGGATCATTAAATGACAGATTCCTGACGTCATCGGAGGAGACTTTTGGGAATTCAGCCTTTAGGTTGCTCCTCTGATCCAGTAAAAACATGTGTCAGGTGAAGCAGGAGCTGCTGCCTGTGGGCGGTGCCTGCATTCTGCCTCCTGACCTGCTCCTGACGTGAGGAGCAGGGCTGAAGGTCAGGAGGTCAGGCTGCAGACCGGGACCGTGTGGCTGCAGGTTTCTGTTCCAACCAAGCAACAGCACAGCAGACTGGAGTCCTTTCATCAGCTGACCTGAGTCCAGACAGCTGATTGGTCCAACTGTGTGTGCTTGGTTGGTTGGAACAGAAACCTGCAGCCACGCGGTCTTTTGTGGAATCGGACTGACGTCCCTGCTGCAGACGCACAGGCAGCAGCTTCCATTCCAGCCGTCCTGGCCCGCTGGCCGTTACCATGACAGCCACTGTGAGCCAGACACGTGGGCGGAGCTGTTGTGGGTGTGGGTGAGGGTTGGACCCTAACTCTGTTCACTTCCTGCTTCCAGGCATCGGCCAGGGCGTCCCTGTTGTGGCCCTCATCTTTGAGGGGGGTCCCAACGTGATCCTGACTGTGCTGGAGTACCTCCAGGAGAGTCCTCCTGTCCCCGTGGTGGTGTGTGAGGGGACCGGGCGTGCTGCTGACATACTGGCCTACGTGCACAAGCAGACTGAGGAACGAGGGTACGAAGCCCGTCAGCACAGAGGTCCGAGGAACCAGAGGAACCAGAGGAACCGCTCCCTGGTTACTCTGACCTCTCTGACCTCTGTGATTACTCACCTACGTGCACTCTGTGCTGAGGCGTGTGCTCAGCATGAGCTGCTTCCCTGGGACAGGTGTGGAGGGCTGGGAGCGGTGCTGCAGCCATGCTGCTGACGGTGCTTTGACTGCTTCTCCACAGACGTCTTCCTGACGGGGTCGAGGCCGACGTCATCGCCACCATCAAGAAAACCTTCAACTTCAGCCAGAGCGATGCCATCCACCTGTTCCAGACTCTGATGGAGTGCATGAAGAGCAAAGAACTGGTACGTTTGTCCTCAGTGCAGCAGCAGCGTCCAGAGACGCTCAGACTGTCCCCCGGTCTTCACTCCTCCTGCAGCTCCTCTGGTCTTCACTCCTCCTGCAGCTCCTCTGGTCTTCACTCCTCCTGCAGCTCCTCTGGTCTTCACTCCTCCTGCAGCTCCTCTGACCATCACCCTGTCTTCTTTAACAGATAACGGTGTTTCACAGCTCTGAGGAGCACCAGGACATCGATGTTGCCATTCTGAGGGCCCTGCTGAAAGGTTGGTGAGCCTCGTCCCCCCGTGGTCCTCAGAGGAGTCTGACGGTCACAGAGCTCCTCTGACACTCACTGCTGCCGTGCACATCCTCCTCCTCCTCCTCCTCCTGCTGGTTCGATTGGGAGCTGCTGGAGCAGCAGGCGGAGGCCATCAGCTGAGCAGGAC
>BJFM01006140.1:0-17673 GCA_016586285.1 Arothron firmamentum
GAATCAATTAAAGTTATTCCATCATGCAGGCAGAACGGTGTGGGTGTGGGCATGATGTTCATTTGTGCGGGGGGAATTATCGCTCCACACGTGGGTCTTCTGGACGTCTACCACCCCAGCATACCCATGGTGATATGTGGCATATTCCCTATTGTTGCGGGAGGTTTTTGTTTGCTCCTGCCTGAAACAAAGAACCGTGAATTTCAGGAATGCGTTGAAGTCAAGTGAGTCAGTAACTATTAAATATAAACACTGGTGTACAACCAGGATAAATGAATTGTAGACTAATAGTTATGTTTTTTATTTCTAGAAAACCTGAAAATGGACCCACAGATGTGCAATTCTGACCAGAAATGAATACAAACATTTATGCTATTAACACTACGCTATTCTGAAACTGGAAATTACATCAAAACATTTGAATCAAAACATGTTAGATATGTGATTATGGTATATTGCTGTTTAATTAGACATTTTATCATATCTGCACATTAGGTTTTGTGTGCTTTCTACTTTTTTAATTAACAAAAACATTTTAGCACTATTTGGTTTTGGTTCAACATATTTTTATTTAAATAAAGTGTATGATGCTTTGTCACTGTTATACCTGATTCCTTCAAAGTCCACCTTTAACTCTATTGTAAAGTGAAAGGCTGTCTTATTCAGAAGCATGCCTGGCCGTCTCTTTTAAGTGTAAGACAATAAAAAAAAAACCATTTATTTCTGCAGAATGCTCCTTATTGAGGTTATGTATGGATGTTGATATCAATGACCTGCTCATCATGAAAAATGACCAATCATGCACATTTATGCACCAGAGCGCCCTGCAGCACATAGAGAGGCAGGGTCTGGGATTGATCTCATGACCTTTGTATCACTGGAGAACCAAAGAGGCGGAATCCATTTTATATGGTCTGTTTTTAACATGCTCCTTTCTATTTGACTGAAAAAACAACTGATGAATCAACCTGAGTCTTTTTCTTTTTACCCAAACAGGCAGGATGGTCTTGACCTGTGTGTGTGCCTGAGTAGCGGGCATCCTCACACCACTGGCCAGGCTGCTGGAGGTCAACAGACAGTTGTTTTCATACTTCTCACAAACACATTCACTGTCCTGTTTAATTGGTTTATTTTCCAAGAGGATCTGATATTGTGCTAAAATGTTTAAATGTCAATAAATTGCACACATGATTCCACAAGTGCTGAATAAAACAATTAAAATTGTTATCTCCGATTGCCTTTTCAGACCTCCCTGTGGTGGTCACAGTTGTGCTTGTATATGGAAAATATTCCTTCACAGCTGCATTAAGCGCAGCTAATCTTTATGCAGCAGAGCTCTTTCCAACCACTTTAAGGTAATATTTATTTTTCTATTAAAATGTAATCCTGTACATTTTATTATAAACTTCTGCAGTATTTAAGACAGCTATAGGATATTTCTGCATTTAAATTTTCCCCTCATGCCGGCAGAGCGGTATGGGCATAAGCATGATGTTCGCTTGTGTGGGGGGGAATCCTTGCTCAACTGGTTGTGCTCCTGGAGGTCTACCACCTGTCACAGCTGCCGGTCTCGCCCTCCCCTTACCTGCTCACCGGCTCATCATTTCACCTGTGCCACAGCTCCTGATCAGCCACACCTGCAGCTCATCTGCCAATCTGCACCTGTCACTGTTGCCGGGCTGCTCCGGCTTTCGCCCTCCACTTCTGTCTCACCTGTGCTGCAGCTTTAATCAGCTTCACCTGCTCCTTGTGAACGAATTTGGACAGCTAGATAAACTGCAGACCGAGAGAGACTTGTTGCCAGGTAGTTGTGTTCTTCTTGTCTGTTCATCCATCGCTTCCAGAACCTTGTCTGTTCCTTAACTGAACTCTACTGGTGAGATGTAAGATCTCGCACCTGTGGATAATTGCTTGTTAGTCCATGATTGACCCAGCCTGCTGCTTATCTGCCCCTTTGAGCCTGTTCTTCCCTGGATTTCTGGTCAGCATTCTGTCCCCGATATGGACTATTAGATTTGCCCAATCTGTGGACTCTTGCTCGAGATTGTTTGCTTCCTAGGATTTTTTGTGTTTTCTGGATTTCCTGTGCCAGATTATTGTGTGAGCATTTTACGTCCTTCATCCTGCACACTGGCTTTTTGTTGAAGTTCAATAAACTCTTTAGTTGGAAGGCTCAGAGCATGCTCTGCATTTGGGTCCTCTATCCTGAATTGTGACACCACCCCAGCATACCCATGCTGATATGTGGCATATTTCATCTTGTTGCAGGAGGTTTGTGTTTGCCACTGCCTGAAACAAGACTTCAGGACTGTGTTGAACTCAAATGAGTCAATATTTATTTCATGTAAACACTGGGATAGAACCAGGATAAATTAACAGTACGATAATAGTAATTGTTTTGCTTCCAGAAAACCTGAAGATGGACCCACAGACAAGGGAAACTGAGCAATTCTGATCAAAAATGAACACAAACATCTACATTTTAAACACTTTGTAGAACGCTATTCCTTTTCTGCAACTAAAATGTACATTTACAGTGAACCCTCGCTATAACGCGGTTCACTTTTCGTGGCTTCGCTGTTTCGCGGATTTTTTTAGTGCATTTTTTTAAAATGCATTTTTAAAAAAGTGCATTGTGTTCTGCATCCTGATTGGCTAAGGCACTGACCAACGTGAACAGTCTCCGCGCCTCGTCTCTGTCCAGCTTGCCAAATATACGTTTGCAAATTTTCTCCATGACCAAATGTCCTGTATTTTCCGGGGTGAGGCGGGTTCATACCGGGGGCGGTGCGTCGCGGTCCGGACTGATTTCTGCCGTCTGGCAATTTATCGGCTGCATCCACGCTGTGTGCGTTTATAAAGATCGCGAGGAGGGATTATGAGACGGTAACATTAACATGTATTTGAATAGCAAGCAGGTTTCTGTTTCGCGGATTTCATTTATCGGGGGGATTTTTAGAACGTAACCCCCGCGATAAATGTGTATAGCCTTGGATGAAACCATGTCTCTTGTAACGGTTGACCTGGTCGAATGTCCCTTTAAGACCGTCGCTGGTAAAAAAACAAACAAACAAAAAAAAACACGTCACTAGAAGCACCTCAGAGAGACATGTGCTCCATCTTTTCTTTTCTTTTTTTCCGGATCGTTTTTGAAATAAGACTGGACTAATTTCTTGTGATTCAACTTTTTATTTGTTTCTTACTACCAAACTTTTCTTCAGGAAAGTGAGGGTTTTGTTTCAAATAAAGTGTCGAGGAGACGAACTGTTTCATCTTTATTTTTTTTAAAAAAATTTTGTCTCCGCGTTTCATCTGCTGCCGACACGGATCAGAACCATCACACTCTACATGTTAAATAGTTGGTTGTACACTTAATAACAGTACATTTTAGTGCACCCAACCATCAATCATTGTCTGAAATCACACATAATACTTTCGTAGTGTCCAGACAACAGATGCTCCCTAACCCAGCAATCCATTCATCAGCTTTTACAGTTGCACAGAAGAAGTTGGATATCTATAGATCCACCTATTTTCTATACCTGTTTTATGACCTTAAATAATAATTTTGTAAAATAATTAGGTGTACAGAATACATAAACAAACAATCAACCACTGAGGGTCTCATCTGTATCAAATCATTCCCGCTCTTTAAACCCTCCTTTGGCAGACTGCCTTTCATTCTAAGTCTCCAGCATTCAAGACTCAAAAGACCACTTGCTCTTTTGATAAGATAGTAAAGTTAATCAGGTCCAACAGGGCAACTGCTGCTTTACTGAACAATCTCTTGGCATCTCCTGGATATATGTTCTTCAAAATAAGTGATTTTAAATCAAAGTAAAATCTTTGTATTATTGTGTCTTTATGAAAACAGGAAGTTGTTTTCTGTGAAAAATAGCACTCAGGTCGTTGTGTGTTTTTTGTTTGTTTTTTTTATGGAAAACATTTTGCTGAGCAACACCTATTGTTGGGTTGTGCTTGGTCAAAGATTGATTTGCTCAGTCAGCATTTTGTGGCTCACTCTTGACACAACACTGCTGATACTGCCAGCAGGATGGCAAATATTGGAGAGGTTCTCAAGGAATCTGGCGAATTTGGCATTTTCCAGAAAGCACAGATTGCTTTATTATGCATTACAATCTCATTCAGTTTTTTTGATCTTTTTGGTCAGATATTTATAAGTTTGAGCTTCCCTCATCACTGCAACACCGACTGGATCCTGGAGTGTGCACCCAACCTGACGCAGGAAAGACAAAGAAACCTCACCCTGCCTGTCAACAAGGATGGACACTTTGAAAGCTGTAGAATGTTCACGCCTGTGGATTGGGATCTGGAAACCATTGAGGTTTATGGGATTAACGGCACAACTAAATGCATAAATGGATGGGACTATGAGGCAGCCGAAGGAGCTTCCAGCATTATGACAGAGGTGAGTCTGATTTCACTCTCAGGGGATCACTATTGCTCTTATAGTCCTTAATGGTCACGAAAAAACTTTCCTGTTAACTTTTTTCTACTTATACAATTCTCTCTTCTATTTAGTTTGATCTTGTTTGTGACAACAGGGGTTTGATCGAAGTGTCTCAGTCCATCTTTATGGCAGGTTTTCTAGTTGGTGCGCTGGTGTATGGGGCGCTCTCTGACAGGTATCACATTTTTTCCTCATCGTGGGGTCCGTAGCTGAACCAGATAGATCCCATTGACATTTTTTTCTGTTCTGATTGTAGATTTGGCCGACGCTTCACAATCCTCCTCATACAATTTGTCCTACTGGTTGGTGGAGTCGGTACTGCTCTTTCACCAAATATCTACGTTTTCATGGTCTTCAGATTCTTTTGTGGGAGCTCTGGAGTCATTGTGGCTACTGTATCTGGATTAGGTGGGTATAATTTTCCCACAGGTAAAATGGTTGTCTCCACATGTTTCGAAAGCAAGGTCCAGTTCCTTCTATAATCAACCCAAACACCAGAGTTTGTGTAAATAAAATTAAGATTATCAGGGTTGTCCTGGACATAATGGTAAAAGGTAAAAGTCAAATCTGTTTCTGTTGTGCAGCGGTGGAATGGACTGATCCTTCAAGGGCTGCTCTTTCAACAACACTGATTATCTTATTTGGTTCTTTGGCACTGCTTTTGATTCCTGGTATTGCCTATTTGTTACCAAACTGGAGGATCATGCAGCTGGTCATCAGCAGTCCAGGTCTTCTCCTCTTGGGACTTTTGTACTGGTATTGTACTGGATTACTGTACAGCAGCTTCTCACATCAGAATTCAATGTTCTATACAAACCATCAACAGAGATGTTTCAAATGTGACATCTCACTCTTTTGATATACTTTGTATATCAGGCTTCTCCCTGAATCAGCTCGCTGGCTCCTCACTCAGGGCAAGACGGAGGCAGCAAGGAAAGAGCTCCAGAGGGCAGCCAGGATCAACAAGAGGAAGATACCAGAGACTCTGTTAGAAAATGTCAGCAGTTTAAGACAGGTTTTATTTTTGAAAGCATTGGAGTATCAAATAACCCACGAGCCTTTGTTTTGTGTAGCTGGAAATGGAGACTCCCTTAAAAAGAGAAAATGTGTTGGACCTCTTCACGATATCGTATTTGAGAAAACGCACATTTATTTTGGGATTTACCTGGTGTGTATTAACTAAATAATAACAGTTTTTTTTTAACTAGTCTGGTTTCCAAAAAATTTTTAAAAATGAATATTTTACTATAAATACACAGCAGATTTGACAATGTCAAACATTCTTCAAAAGTTGCTGTTTTTAAAAACATGTTTTTCTAATATTTTTCTAGGTTTTCAATCAGTCTGGTGTATTATGCTCTGACCTTGAATGTCGGAAGTTTTGGCTCAAATATCTACATCACACAGCTCATCTTTGGAGCCATTGAAATTCCTTCATATCTAAGTAGTTACGTCTTAAGTCACCACCTGGGAAGGAGGATAAGTCAAATAGGCTTTCTAGTTGTGGGTGGTGTCACCTGTTTTTTGATCCTGGCTATTCCAGAAGGTAATGTACATCTCTTTTACTATGAACACAGTCAGGCTGTATATTTTCACACATGTAGCACAGAAATAGAGGTAGTCTTGTGGCACGCTTTACAGAAATATATGAAACTGTGTATGTGTATGTATGTGTAAATATTAATATATGTATGTATGTGTAAATAAATAAATAAATAAATAAATAAATATATACATATATACATACAGTACATGTATATATATATATATATACACACACATATATACATTCTCATTCTGACCTCATTCTCATGCAGTGGTGCATGTGTGAAATAGGCTGTGTTGAATGACATAACATGATACTGTATATAAAGTGTTGTTTCCCATTGTCTCATCAGACCTTCCTGTGGTGGTCACAGTTGTGGCTGTATTTGGAAAATATTCCATTACAACTGCTTTCACCACGGCCTATCTTTATACAGCGGAGCTCTTTCCAACCAGTTTAAGGTAATAGCTTTTTTCCATAACAAATAAAATCACACACATTTCATTATGAATAAATGCCATATTCCAGATTAAATTTTCCCTCATGCAGGCACAACGGTATGGGTATAAGCTCAATGTTTGCCCGTGTGGGGGGAATTCTCGCTCCACTTCTGGGTCTCCTGGAGGTCTACCACCCCAGCATACCCATGGTGATATGTGGCATATTCCCTATTGTTGCGGGAGGTTTGTGTTTGTTGCTGCCTGAAACCAAGAACCTCGAACTTCAGGACTGCGTTGAACTCAAGTGAGTCATTAACTATTAAGTATAAATGCTGGAATAGAACCAGGGTAAATGAATAGTAGGCTAATAGTTATTGTTTTATTTTCAGAAAACCTGAAGTTGGACCCACAGAGAAGTGAATCTATTTTCAGATGTGCAGTTCTTGGTCAAAAATGATTCCAAACATTTACATTCTCAACACTGAGAAGAACAATATTCCTATTCTACAACAGAAACTTACATCTCAATACTTTAATTAAACACAGGTCCACATGTTGGATATTCAATTCTATAACTTTTGTTATGAAGACATTTTTATCATCATATCGCTACAGTGGGTTTTGTATGTTTCATTTTATTTCAATCAACAACAATATCATTTGTTTTCGATTTGGTTTTGATTCAACATATAGTTATTTCAATTAGGTCTATGATGCGTTGTCACTAAATAAAGTCTCCCTTTACGTTTTATTTGCTTTGTGGTGGTTACAGTTTCTTGTCTTGCCCTAAGTTGTACTTTTAATGTCCAACCATAAAAATAAAGTGGTTAAACATTCATCAACCAGTTCACGCCTACAGTATTTATCTCTCACTGCTGCTTGTTGCCTTTTGCAGACAGAGCAAGACCTGCGTGTTTAACTTCACGCCAATATGACCAGTTTTGGACAAGTCCTCAAAGAAGCTGGGGAGTTTGGTTTGTTTCAGAAATGTTTACTGCCGGCACTCTGCATCTCCAGTTTACTTGGAACCTTTAACACGGTTATTCAGATTTTTACAGACTTGAGCTTCCCTCATCACTGCAACACTGACTGGATCCTGGAGCGTGCACCCAACCTGACGCAGGAGAGACAAAGAAATCTCACCCTGCCTGTAAACAGAGATGGAGAGTTTGAAAGCTGTAGAATGTTCACGCCTGTGGATTGGGATCTGGAAACCATTGAGGTTTATGGGATTAACAGCACAACTGAATGCATAAATGGATGGGACTATGAGGCACCTGAAGGTGCTTCCAGCATTATAACAGACGTGAGTTTGCAAACAATTGATTTCACCCTCAGGTGACCAGTACTGCTGTTGTGGTCCATAATGGCCACTAACTGATTTTCTTATTAACTTGTTTTTTTCTGTCCCTTGTACATTTCTTTCTTCCATTTAGTTTAATCTTGTTTGTGGCAACAGGGGTTTAACTCAAGCATCTCAGTCCATCTTTATGGCTGGTTTTCTAGTTGGTTCGCTGGTGTATGGGGCGCTCTCTGACAGGTATCACATTTATTCCCACCTTGGGGTCCGTACCTGAAACAGATAGATCCCACTGGCGTCTTTTCTGTTCTGTTTGTAGATTTGGTCGACGCTTCACAATCCTGCTTGTAATGTCGGTCCTGCTGTTGAGTGGAGTTGGTAGTGCTCTTTCACCAAATACCTACGTTTACATGGTCTTCAGATTCTTTTATGGCAGCACTGAGGTCCTTGTGAGTATTTTATGCGTGTTAGGTAGGTATTCTTCCACATTTTGATTGCAAGGTCTAATTCCTTCTGTAATCAACCCAAACATCTCTTGAGTTTATTTGGTGCTTTCTGCAATGATTTTTGGTGTCAGTAAAATCATACATCGGAACATTTTACTGGACACAGTCACAAGTAGAAGTCTCACTAAATCCTTATCTGTTTTACAGCGGTGGAATGGACTGATCCCTCAAAGGGTGCTCTTTCTACAACAATGATTACTTTAGTCGGTACTTTAGCAATGGTTTTGATTCCTGGTGTTGCCTACTTGTTACCCAACTGGAGGACCATGCAGCTGGTCATCCTCAGCCCAGGTCTTCTGGTGGGACTATACTTCTGGTCAGCAGCTTCTTGGATCATAATACAATAGTCCAATCAACCAGTCAAAAAGGCTAGTTTAAATGTGACCTTTTTTGTTGTATTTTGTATGTCAGGCTTCTCCCAGAATCAGCCCGCTGGCTCCTCACTCAGGGCAAGATGGAGGCAGCAAGAAAAGAGCTCCAGAGGGCAGCCAGGATCAACAGGAGGAAGATACCAGAGACTCTGTTGGAAGAGGTCAGCAGTTTAGGATTCATTTTTGAACACACTGAAGTCTCAAATTACCCCTGATTGGTTTGTTTTGTGTAGCTGGAGATGGAGGCTCCCTTGAAAAGAGATAATCTGTTGGACCTCATCAAGATATCAAATTTAAGAAAACGCACACTCATTTTGGGATTTATCTGGTGTGTATTTTTTTTTTGGCAAAATGGAAAATAACCGCTTTTTTAACTGAAAATACTGTAATATGTGCACAGCAGATGTCATATTAGTAACCAGTCTCAAAGTTGCTTTTTTGTCTTGTGGTAATTGTATTACCATTTCTGTTTTTTCCAAACTTTTTCTAGGTTTTCAATCCAAATGGTCTATTATTCCCTGATCTTGAATGTTGGAAGTTTTGGTTCCAATATCTACATCACACAGGTCATCTTTGGTTCCATTGAAATTCCTGCATTTCTGTTTAGTTACTTTATAAGTCAATGCTTGGGAAGGAGAATAAGTCAAACAGGCTTTGTAGTTTTGGCTGGTGCTGCTTGTCTTTTGATCCTGGCTATTCCAGAAGGTAATGTACAGCTCTTTTTATGATCAACATTATATTCAGTCGAATTTTGCCCTTTCAGACATATCACAAAGAAAGTGAGGTAGCCTTATGTGACACAGTATAATGTGTTCCCCAATAGTGCATCTCTGCACTATTGGGGAAAAAAAAGTAGATGACACTGACACACAGACAATTGAAATTCAGGTTGTCACCAACACATTTACTGTCCTTTTTAGTTTTTTTTCAGCATGTGTGAAAGCGGCAGTGTATAATAAAACCGTTACATTCCCATTGTCTCACCAGACCTTCCTGTGGTGGTCACAGTTGTGGCTGTAATTGGAAAATATTGCATCACGTCTGCATTCAACATCATCTACATCTATACAGCAGAGCTCTATCCAACCACTGTCAGGTAATATTGATTTTTTAAAACAAATGAAGTGTGCCTTATAATCCGGTGCGCCTTACAGTAAGGAAAATACGTTTTTTTTTTTTTTTTTAAATCAAATGAAGTCCTTTTCAGTTCATTATAAACCTCAATTGTGGTTTACACAGGTGAATATCAGCCATTTTTCTCAATTAAAATCATTCCATCATGCAGGCAGAACGGTATGGGTGTGGGCCTGATGTTCGCTTGTGTGGGTGGAATCCTGGCTCCACAGGTGGGTCTTCTGGAGGTCTACCACCCCAGCATACCCATGGTGATATGTGGCATATTCCCTATTGTTGCGGGAGGTTTGTGTTTGCTCCTGCCTGAAACCAAGAACTGCAAACTTCAGGACTGCGTTGAAGTCAAGTGAGTCAATAACTATTAAATGTAAACACTGGCGTACAACCAGGATAAATGAATTATAGACTAATAGTTATGTTTTTATTTATAGAAAACCTGAAGATGGAGCCACAGATGTGCAATTCTGATCGGAAATGAATACAAACATTGGCGCTATTAACACTACGCTATTCTGAAACTGAAAATTACATCTAAACATTTGAATCAAAACATGTTAGGTATGTGATTACATTATATTGCTGTTTAATTAGACATTTTATCATCATATCCACACAGTATATTTTGTGTGCTTTCTTTTTTTTTTTTTTCAATCAAAAACAACAACAACATAATTTTAGCACTATTTGGTTTTGGTTCAACATATTTTTAGTTAAATAAAGTGTATGATGCTTTGTCACTGTTATACCTCATTCCTTCAAAGTCCACCTTTAACCCTATTGTAAAGTGAAAGGCTGTCTTATTCAGAAGCATGCCTGGCCGTCTCTATTAAGTGTAAGACATTAAAAAAACTCCATTCATTTCTCATCATTTACTTCTTCAGAATACTCCTTATTGAGGTTATGTGTGGATGTTGATATCAATGACCTGCTCATCATGAAAAATGACCAATCATGCACATTTATGCACCAGAGCGCCCTGCAGCACGTAGAGAAGCAGGGTCTGGGATTGACCTCATGACCTTTGTATCACTGGAGAACCGAAGAGGTGGAATCCATTTTATATGGTCTGTTTTTAACATGCTCCTTTCTATTTGACTGAAAAAACAACTGATGTATCAACCTGAGTCTTTTTCTTTTTACCCAAACAGGCAGGATGGTCTTGACCTCTGTGTGTGCCTGAGTAGCGGGCATCCTCACACCACTGGCCAGGCTGCTGGAGATCACCCACCACAGCATACCCATGCTGATAAATGGTTTTTGGTGGCTCTCTATGGCCCAGGACACAAGGTCATTCATCACTGCCTGTCAGGTGTGTGCCTGGGAGAAATCCTCCCATCAGCCCTCCACCGGCCTGTTCAATCCTCTGCCCATTCTTCGTCATCCATGGTCTCACATTGCTTTGGACTTTGTGACCAGTCTCCCTCCTTCCAGCGGTCACACTGTGGTGCTCATGATCATGGATCGCTTCTCGAAGTCTGTCCATCTTGTGCCCTTGTCCAAGCTCCCATCTGCGGCTGACACTGGAGCACTCCTGGTCCTGCACGTCTTCAGGCTGCACGGGATTACGTGTGACATTGTGTCGGACAGGGGTCCGCAGTTTACCTCTCAGGTGTGGAGCTCCCTCTGTGCTGCACTTAGAGTTGTGGTGAGCCTCTCATCAGGATACCACCCTCAATCCAACGGCCAGACGGAACAAACTAACCAGACTTTTGAGAACGCGCTTCGCTGCGTTGCGGCCCGCAACCCTGCCTCCTAGAGGGCTTTTCTGCCCTGGGTGGAATACTCTCTCAAAACTCTGGTGTCAACTTTATCAGGTATGTCACCTTTTATGGCATCCCAGGGTTTTCAGCCCCCTCTTTTTGATTTTCAGGAGGAGGAGGTGGCAGTTCCATCTGTAGAGGCGAACCTGCACCATTGCAGAGGGGTGTGGAAGCAGGTCCGCTCAGCTCTGACGTGCTCGTCACTTCAATTGCAGAAGCAGGTGAGCTGCCACAGAGTCCCATGCAGGTCAGAGGGTCTGGCTGTCATCAAAGAATTTCCCCCTCCGGGTCAAAGCGAAGAAGCTGGCGCCGCGGTTCATGGGTCCTTTCGAGGTGGTGAGGATGGTGAACCCCTCGGCTGTGCGTCTCCGACTGCCTGCCTCCCTCCAGATCCATCCCACATTCCACTTTTCCTGTATAAGGCCAGTCCCCAGTCCTGAGGAGAGGTCATGGATCCCCCGTAATCACATCCTGGACCAGAACCTCCTCCTCAACTTCTACCTTGACCACCCGGGGAAGCCAGGTAGGACGCCAGGTGTGGAATTGATTTTTGTATAAAACATATACCTGTATATCATAATCATGTGTACTAATCAAAACTGTGTCAGATCCTATGAATATGAAATGTGTATGTAACTGTCACAAGGCAGTGTTGGCCAAAGTGCAAGGCCACGTGTCATGATTTATGACTTGTATAACATCACCTTGCTCAAGATATGTGTGCTATATGATACCTTCACGAGGCCAAAAGTCCACCGAACCTATGTGCGATTATCAGTGAACATATATAGAGATTGTGTGTACGTGACAACTTGACACAAACAACAAGGTCCTTAAGTTCAAAGCTAAGTGATGAAGTGTCAGGCAGTGGTGAGGTTGTCTTGTCTTGGGTTTACTGTCCTGTTATTTCCTGTTTTATTTTGAAAGGATCCTCACTCTCCTCTCGTTTCAGGTCACTTGCCCTTCCTCATGTGTCGTCAGTGTCACCCCTGATTCCTGATTGTGTCCACCAATAAATTCTAAGTGTTGCTATGCTACAGCTCATCCTGCCTTTGAGTGATGTCCTGACCGATAAACGAAGGCGCAGAGATCCGGAGGGCGGGAAGGCCCTGCTGGACGAATCCCAACAATCTGGTGACCCCAAAGTGATCGGTCAGCTAAACTTGAGCAGAAGAAGTGGTGAGGAGGCTACCGAAAACCAGGCGACAACACCTAAAAGCGGCCGCATCCATCTAAAGGTAGGACACTGCTTGTGTAATCGCAAGGTGTCTTAGAATAGTGATAAAATATAGGACACTGCCTATTTAATTAAAAGTGTCTCATTTAGAGTCAAATTATTATTGGACAGGGTTAGAGGTGGTGCCGCTTGGTGAGTAAGTATTTGCCTGCAAATACATTCATAGATTGGCTGTAATTACTTGTCCTTCTTGAGACAGGCAGAAAGTTGTGGCAAAGCAAACAGCTGTGTTTGAGGGACCACAGAGGGTCGCCATCAGTCTGGGGGACCGCATAGGGTCGCTGCCAGCACCTCATTGGGAGGACGGTATCAGGGTTCTGTGGTGCTTCTGGGGTTTTGTGGTGATGTTCTTTCTTTTTTCCACCAGGGGACGTGGTGAGCCAGGACGTTGCCGAGGACGGCCGCAGCTGGTGACAATTTTCATCAGATGATCCTTTTAAGGCCTCAGCACCTGTTCCTCGGCGTCTGATCGTCTTGCGTCCAGAGTGGTAAACCTACCTGTGTAGTCTTTAGACCGCAGCCGGAATCTGGTCGCCTGCTTTTTCCTCACGGCTTCTCTTTTTTTCTCAAAGGCTCACCACGTTTCCCGCTGTGTGGATGCTAAGTTACACCTCTGTTGGATCCTCGCTGAGGAGTGATCCTGCGAGGAGACTGGAATCATCGTTTGCTCCTCCTGCATCCCCACCAGGAATGTTTTTTGTTCCCACCTTGTTTTGCTCGCCCAATAAAGGGTAGTTTTCTGTTCAAAAACGCTGTGGACTTTGCATTTGGGCTCCGCACACAACTGCACGCAAGAGATGGTGGAAAAAATAGAAAAAAGGACGCAGGGTACTGTGCTCAAGAGGAGACAGGGACCGCTGGCGTGCCTAATATAACTAGGGGGTCAGAAGGGGTCGCCGCCAGTCCTACCTTTGAAGGATGGTGGGGTAGAATTATTGTATGGGCGCAGGGCACGGTTCCAAGAGAAGAGCAGGGGCCGCTAGCGCGCCGCTTGGAAGCTTTCGTCAGGGAAAGCTGGCCAAGGCTGTGTTTTTGTGATGAACGTGAAAGTGTTAATTGTTTGCAGTCAATGTTGTTTGAATTTGTGATACAGCGGGATACGGCTTCTGCGGAATTGAAGCAGTCCAAAATGTGTCATAATTCTAAATAGATGAAAAAGGAGAGGAAAAAATTAGGAATTAAGAGCAGCAGCGGCTTTGCTGAAAGCTGCTGCTGTGTCTGAACTGGCTGTGTGTGGACTTGGGAGAGAGGACGCGCAGCTGAACGGGGCAAATTCGGAGAAAAATAAGACAGCGACTGGGGTTAAACAAGCGGAGACACGTTTATATCTTGAGTTACCGTCTTCGCCTGAAAATCCGCCGCCTTATGCGGTACAGACAGCTGTGGTAAAAATTGGTTCGGGTGTTTTAAATGTCAGGGGTGGAGAGTTGGAAACTGTGAACGGTGGTCTTGCAGGACAAGACAGGGATATAAATCTATTGGACTGCATGGATTTTAGGCAGCATATCACACAGCCCACTCTTGACCTTGTCATTACATATGGATTGTCTACTTGTGTGTCCTCTGTCATGGACCTGCCCGTCTCAGACCACTCTTGTCTTTTTTAACGTCACCATTTTTAACCAGCAGGTGGCCTCAGTGAAAACCGTGAGGAAGCGCTACCTGTCTTCTGAAGTGGCTGCAAATTCTATTAAGATTTTACAAAACACTCCTGCAGAGATTTTACCTGCATCATACGAATTTATTGTTGACCATTTTAACAGTTGTCTCAGATCAGCCATAGACAAAGTGGCCCCGCTATTTAACAAAACAATATCTCCTCACCTTGGAAAAATGATAACATTAAACATCTCAAGAAAATATGCAGGTGTGCTGAAAGGAAATGGAGAAAAACCAAGCTCACAGTTCACTACGAAATATTTCGTGAGCAGCTCAGATCCTACAATAATGCAGTCAAACAGGCTAGAATCTTTATTTTGCAAATTTTATTACAGTCAATAAAAACAACCCTAAAATTCTTTTCTCCACCATTGACCTAATGAACAAAAATAATAAATCTTCCAGAATACCATCTGTTGTGCTATGCGACGACTTTGCACGCCACTTCAGAAACAAAATCCATGTAATCAGATCCAGTCTCTCAGAACAATAGAATGCAGCTCTGATTACATCTGGATCCCTGTTTTTACCTGTGGAAACACTGGAGAGTTTTGTCCTGGCCGATGCGCAGACCCTTGGTTGAGTTTTCTCCCAAGTAAATCCAACAACCTGCCTTTTAGATCCTGTCCCCACATCACTTTTAAAAACTTTTTACGGAGTTTTTGAGGACCAGCTCTTAACTTTTGTGAATTGCTCTCTCCAGACAGGTGTTTTCCCTGCAGCCTTTAAAACAGCAGTGGTGAAGCCCCTTCTAAAGAAGAGCAACACAGATCCAAACAGTTTTAATAACTTTCGACCTGTATCTAATTTGCCATTTTTGAGTAAAGTTTTAGAGAAATTGTTTTTTATCCAACTGAATGACCACTTAAACAAAAATGGTCTTTTAGAGAAATACCAGTCTGGTTTTAGGACAAACCACAGTACAGAGACAGCTCTGCTAAAGATTATAACCAACATCAGATGCACTTTAGACTCAAGGAAGCTCTCAGTCCTAGTATTACTGGATCTGAGTGCTGCCTTTGATACTGTGGACCACCGTATTCTTTTAAACAGATTCAGAAATCTGGTGGGCCTCTTTGGAACTGTTATGAATTGGTTCACTTATCTCAAAGATTGCAATTTTTTTGTAAGCATGGATACCTGCTCCTCAGAAACCTGTTAAATCCTGTGTGGGGTACCCAAAGGATCAATTTTAGGTCCAATTCTTTTTAACCTATACAAGCTTCCTCTCGGTAATGTCATCAGGAGACACGGCATTAGTTTTCACAGTTATGCTGATGATACGCGGCTCTACATCGCTGTGTCTCCTGATGACTTAGAACCCATTGATACGCTTTTTAATTGCATACAAGATTTAAAGTCTTGGATGGCAGAGAATTTTCTTCAGCTTAATCAGGACAAAGCAGAGGTTTTAGTTATTGGTCCTGAAAGTGAGAGAGAGAAACTTTTACCAAAACTACAAGTCCTGAACCCATCTGATTCTATAAAGAACCTGGGCGTTATTTTTGACTCTGAGCTCAATTTTATCCCACACATAAGAAATATGACAAAGATTGGTTTTTATCACCTCAAGAACATAGCCAGAGTCCGCCCGTTTCTCTCTCAAGCCAGCACGGAAGTCCTGGGGGGGTGCACAATACTCGTGCACATGTAAAGTTTTTAATTTTCTTTTTAATTTGTAAAGCACTTTGCGCTGCATTTTATGTATAAAAAGTGCTATATAAATAAAGTTTGATTTGATTTGATATTTGTAAAAATGTACAGGTGAAGAAATTGAAACAAACAGGGTGGGAGAGAAGGAGACAGCAGCTCCAGGGAACAGGAAACGAGAGATTGTAAAGAAAGTGAGAATGAGGACGGAGGTCGAGGAGAAGACAGGGAGGAACCAAGCACGTCGGAAACGAGAATGGCTCTAAGTTCGAGAAAGAAAGAGCAGGATGAAGGTAATGTGGTCACAGCAATGCTACAGGCACCCTTGGTTGAAACTGGTGGGGGTGAAAAACGTTATAAACCATATAATTTGGGAGACATGGCAACATTAATAGCCACACTACCATCCTTTCGTCACTAAGCTGCTGCAGATCACCTATGGCACGCGCTTAGCACTGGGAGATGTTCGCGCAGTGGTGTCGCGCGTGGGTGGGTTAGAAGCACTAGAATCAATTGAAAAGTTGGCTGGGACAGAGAGAGAGAGAGAGAGGGGAGGATGGAGAGCCGTTAGATAAGTTTATTACGGACTTTAATGCCGCGTTAAGAACGGTGTTTCCTGTGACGCGGAGCGCTGCAGAAGTTTCATCCGAGTTGGGAGGAAATCCGGCTAAGTGGGTGGCGGAATCCCGACACGAATCCCGACGCAGGAGACGTCCGTTGAGGGCGGCGGTACTGTCAGGGTCGGTTGCGGCCCTGGGGTTTTGTTTGTGCGTCGTTTTTCCTTTTGTCCCCCAGGGGACATGGTGGACCAGGTGTTCACTGGGGACAGACGCAGCTGCAAGCAATTTCCATCATCCGGTCTACTTAAGGCTCCTGCACCTGTTCCTCAGTGTCGGATCGTTTCACTACCAGTGTGGTAACCTGGCACATCTTTCTTCCTTTGGAACTACATAGAACCGTTTTCTCATGGTTGCTTCTCCTCTTTTTTGAAGGATCACCACGTCCCCCTCAGGAGTGGACCTCTTTTTGCCTGACCGACTTCCTCGTTTTTCATCCTCCCTTTTGGAGCGTTTTAAATTTGTTTCTCCTTTCATCACCCAATAAAGGGTCGTTTTCTGTTCCTCCTGCCTGGGTTGTCCTTTGCACCTGGACCCAGAACCAAAGAGAAAAACAAAACAAGGTAATGTACATCAGTTTTTATGCTGAACTTTTTGTACAATTGAATTGTGCCCTTAAAGACAGTTGTTTTTACACTTCTCGCCAACGCATTCACTGTCCTGTTTTATTGGTTTATTTTCCAAGAGGATATGATATTGAGCTAAATTGTAATAAATTGCACACATGATTCCGCAAGTGCTGACTAAAACAATTAAAAGTGTTATCTCCGATTGCCTTTTCAGACCTCCCTGTGGTGGTCACTGCCTGAAACAAAGAATGCCAGACTTGAGGGTAACATTCATTAGACTAAGTTAAACATTCATCAACCAGTTCACGCCTACAGTATTTATCTCTCACTGCTGCTTGTTGCCTTTTGCAGACAGAGCGAGACCTGCGTGTTTAACTTCACGCCAATATGACCAGTTTTGGACAAGTCCTCAA